>CAUYQG010159910.1:0-31756 GCA_963574415.1 Tarsius wallacei | reverse complement strand
CTGGTCTCATTTTTCTTCTAAGACTCCCTTTAACATTTCTTCTAGTCTGGGCCTACCACTAATAAATTCTTTCAAGCCGGGCTCGGTGGCTCAGCCTGTAATCCCGCACTTTGGGAGGCTGAGGTGAGTGGATTGCCTGAGCCCGCGGGTTCGAGACCCGCCTGGGCAACTTAGCGAGACCTCATCTCTACAATAAATAAAAAATTAGCTGGGCGTGGTAGCGTGTGTCTGTAGTTCCAGCTACTTGGAAGGCTGAGGCGGAAGGATCGCTGGAGCCCAGCAGGTTGAGGCTGCGGTGGCCGGGAGCACTTCAGTCTGGGCGATGGAGTGAGACTCAAATACAAAAAAAAAAAAAAAAAAAAAAGAGGGAAAAAAAAATCTAAGACAGATAGTGGGTTAACTTCATTAAACTTCTATTGTTTGTATCTTGAAATGACTCTTTTAAGAATAGGAAGGTAGCCTGCTGGATTGTGCTGAACTGGTTTCCTGGGCTAGTGTTTTTAAAAGTGTAGACCACCTGAGTTGAAATCACTTGTGGAGGCTTATAAAGAAATCCACAATCTGGGGTTCCACCTGATACATGTGTATTCAGGATTTCTGGGTCTGGAGACTGGGAATTTGTATTATTGACAGACTCCTTTGTGATTTTTTTTTTTGAGTTGGAGTCTCACTCTGTCACCCAGGCTGGAGTGCAGTGGCACACTCACAGCCACCCCAAAGTTGACTTGCTAGGCTCTGACAATCCTTGCACCTCAGCCTTCCAAGTAGCCAAAACTATAGGAGCGCACTACCACACCTGGCTAATTTTTGATTTATTGTAGAGATGAGGTCTTGCCAAGTTGCCCGGCTGGTCTCCAACCTGCGACCTAAGGCATTATACTCGCCTTGGCCTCCCAAAGTACTGGGATTACAGACTGAGTCACGGAGCCTGGACTCCTTTGTGATTTCTATTCACTGAATGAGAAACAAGAGCCCAGGGCCAGCCTAAGTGAATTAATTAGGAAGCCTGGGACAGACACCGTGTCATTCTTAGGTGGCTACCATTTTTTTTTTATTATTTATTTTTTTGAGACAGGGTCTCACTCTTTCTCAGGCTAGAGTGCAGTGGCGTGATCACAGCCCACTGCAGCCTCAACCTTCTTCTGGGCTCAAGCAATCCTTTCACCTTAGCCTCCTGAGTAGCTGGAACTACAGCTGCACACCACCATACTCGGCTAATTCTAAAAATATTATTTGTCAAGACAAGATCTCACTACATTGTTCAGGCTGGTCTCTAACATGGGTTGACGTAGCTCTCCTGCCTCAGCCTTCCGAGGTGCTGGAATTTACAGGCGTGAGCTACTGCACCCAGCCATTTTAATGGTATTAAAAATGGCAATGGCCACCAGGGGTTTGAGGTTTAGGCACAGAGGCAGGCAAGCAAGGATTGACATTGGGGGATCTTGGGCAAGAGCTGAGCAGTAGCTGCCTCCTCTGATACAGAAGGAATAATCATATCAAAATTCTGCCCGTGGGAGAATTTCCCTTCATCGCTGTTCTTCAGGAATGTTCTAGAAAGGTCTCTAGTGCTGCAGCCTTCACTCTTGGACTTTGAGCCCAGTTGACCCTGACTCTGTAGTCATAAACTCTTATGTTCTGCTACTACCCGCTTAGTTTGATCATCAAGCTTCTGCTCCAATGTTCCTCAGAAAGACTCAGTTCAATGGAAGGAAACTCTACTCACTACACAGATGTTCTCTTTGTGAAGTTGAAAATGGTCTCCTTTTTAGACTGGTCGGCTCTCCACATAACTGCTCACAGGCTAGGCACCCTGAGCTTCAATTCTGCTGTCTTCTCCCCAGATAGCCCTTTAAATATTTGAAGACAATTGTTGAGCCTTCCTTCTAGACTTTTCCCTCCCAACATAGTCGCTGAAGTCACACGATGTGGTTTCTAGACTCCCTTTTAAAGTTCTGCCCCACTCTAATGCTTTCTGAAACCACGACATAACTCCAAGACCAACAGACTAACCTGTGAGATGACAGAGACTATTTCAAAGAACATACAAGGTTTGCAGACAGCAGTCAATGAATAGAGTTAGCTTTGGGACAGATATGCTAATTCGGGAAATGTTTCATGAGCACTTAGCATGTGCAGGATGTGAGGTGTGCAATGGCTGGTGTGGATGGGGTGCTAGGACCAGTTCAGGAAGAGCTCTAAGGGGCCCGTTTCTTGCCATCAACTGCAGTGAGGTGGAATGAATGTCTGATGGCTGGTGCAGAGTGAGTGCTTCTCTTCCTCCACCCCAACCTCCTTTGATATTAGCAGAGGGGGGAACCAGCATTAGCCCCTGACTGGCCTGGGTCCTGGAATTAATGCTGCTTTCCTACTGACACCATGGATGCTAGGTGTTGATGAATGCATTATTTGCCCCAAGTCGCTGAAGCACACAGTTGCAGATGGCATTTCAGCACTGATGCCTAAGCAAATTAGAAAGGTCTAGCAATTGGTGTGTTCATCTTTCATACATTTTAAGAGCTACTTATTAACTTACTATTATGTGAATGAACTAGTGTGCAGAGAAAGACTGTCATTCCTGTTGATCAGCACTCCCTGGTTCCTGAGATACAGCTCAAAGCTGTCTGCATTTTTGCAGCCTCAAGATTTGTGGTCTTTGTAATACTCAGTCCTATTTAACATTCTGTTCCTTCTATTTGCCATTTAAATAATTTCTATGGTTATTTCTTTTTTGATGATGAGGAGGGTTTTAGGCAAGCATATATTGCTGCTTATGAAGTACTCAAGATGAAATAGTGGTATATTGTTTTAGTTAAGTAACAGGTATTCTATCATCAATTCGCCTGTTTTCTATCTGTCATTTATCATATTTGGACTCAAATACACACACACACACACACACACACACACACACAAGCAGATAACAGACATGGACACACATACACAAATATTGTTTAGGGTAAAATACACACAGACACAGAGGCACAAAAATACATGGTAATTCTGTTGCCATGGGAACATTTCTACAAGGGCTTAAAATCATTGCTTTGTGTATGAAGGAATCAAAAGACTGCATTCTTTTCTCAGGATCTTGGTCTTTCTCATGCATATATAACTCAAGTTTAAGAAATTTGGTGCTCCTACCAACCATAAAAACCTATTTGTGGGGACTGAGTCATATGTATTTAAGAAGCGTTTGTGAAGTCATTGCAACTGCTTTCAAGATTACACTGCATTCTATCGAGGGTGGGCAGTGAGGGTGAGAGCAGCAGAGAGAATAAAGGCACTTTATGGAGTGGCTGGGAGCCATCTTTGTGCAGTGTGGTTATCCATGACAGGCTGTGCCTCAGGACTCTGACAAAATAGTTCCAGTGCTTCCCCTGGTGAATCCATCCTCAGTCGTCGATGAGGAATACCTGAGGAATACCATGGCACATCCTCATGGGCATTGCTGAGCTGGGCTACTCAAGGCACAGGGTACTTGTCTTGACCTTTGGAGCAAAGCCACCCTGGCCAGAGAACCCTAGGCCCAGATGCAGAAGAGTCCTTGCCCAGGACACAGTGGAGGGGGTGGCACTGGTAGTGTCTCAGGGACCACCTCACAGGTTCTCTGCTTCCACCACCAGGTGATCCTGCTCCAGGTGTTCATTGTTGAGACTCATCCAGGAAAGACGAAATATCACCCAAGGGCGGGGGTTGAAGGAGTTTCGAGCTCCTATGCAAAAGTCTTAGGAAGAGACCTTTTAAAGATGGCTGCTAAAATTGAGTTCACATGAATGTAGAGTGGAATGGTAGATAATGGGGATTCGAAAGGGTGAGGAGGTGGGAGGGGGAGGATGACGAGAAATTAGTTAATGGGTACAATGTATGTCATTTGGGCGCTGGATACTGCACCAGTCCTGGTTTCACCATTACACAATATGCGCATGTAACAAAATTGCACACATAACTCATACATTTATACACGTATTTCAAAAATGCACAGCTGTTTCTCAGGGGGCTAGGCTGTTGCAGTGATGGCAGTGGCCCATGCAGCTTGTGTTGGGAGCTGGCTCCACCCATGATGTGCTGTGTGGTTTTGGAGGATAGTCTCACAATCCCAGCCTTGTTTCTTCTCCTGGGAGGCGAAGAGGCTGGTGGTGCCTACAACTTCAGAGGTCTCACCCAGCCTGAGTACTCCCATCTTCTCTCCCTCTTGGGTAGGTAACCTCCTCGTGTGATGAGGTTTTTCTGCATGCCCCCCACAGTCCCTAGCATCTGCCTCCTACAGCCGTGTGATGAAGCACAGTGGTTAGGGTGCTCTGACTTAAGCCAGACCCACGTGGGTTTGAATCCTTGCTCAGAAAAATGAGCAAACACTTGTGCACCTCTCCTAGGGGTGCAGTGAGGACACAGGTAGCCAGAAGCGTCCACAAGAGCTTGGTAAGCAGAAGGCTATCGTGAGGAGGAGGAGCTCCAAGACCTCCGTGGATTGGGTGCGGAGCAGCTGCTATGGTGGACAAAGCTGGTGTTTCCCGCTGTTGTATTCAAATTGGATAACAATGGCCTGCTATTCTAGGAGGGGCCTGAGGGTTCTCCCTCAGATTGCTGTGGCGTGAGCCCACTGGAAAGGCAGACACCTCCTTGGCCGGACGTCTGGACCATGGACAGGGATTCGAATGAAGAAGACAGTAAGTAGGATTGCCGAGATGGCATGAGGTGCCCGCCTCTGCAGCTGGCACTGTGGGAAGGCTTCCATCCACCCTAAATGCTGACTCAGGTCTGCGTCCTGCTGCCGGGAGCATCCTGTCCTTCCTCCCTCTCATGTGTAAAGCTGGTTGGCAACCTGCAGCCTCTTCTCCCGTTAGGGTCCTCTGGACAACACAGAAGGAAGGGAGAAAATAAGATGAGAGCTTTTCTCCCTCTCACCGTGACTCTGTTCAAGCCTTGTCTTCTTTTTTGTTTCTCTTCTTTCCTCTAGCTGACAGTCGCTCCTGCCCCCAGCCAAATGTAAGTAAGGATATCAGGAGTCTTATTTCAGTCACAGTTGGGGTCAGTTCTTAGGTTAACTTTACAGAAAGGTCATGGAAAGTCTTTACTCACCATGCTCCACTAGCAAACAGTGGGCTGGTTCATTACCGCTCATGAAACACAGCTGGGTGATCCCATCCTGTCACTACTAGGACAGAAATACAATGGGATCATAGGGCTATTTAAAAACGTGAAGAAGGAAATGGCATTTTAGGAAGAAATGTGCTGTTTTTTTTTTTAAGACATTTTTGGCTGATTTTGAAACGGGCAGTGCAGTAGAGTAGAAAGAGCATCAGACCGGGAAGTGGGAGTCTTGGGTTCAAGTCCTGGCTCTGCTCTAAATTGGCTGTGTGATCTTGGGCAAGTCACTTAACATCTCTGAGCTTTGCTCAATTTTTCAATCTATAAAAGGAGATTGGTTCAGGAGTTCTTAATCTGAGGACCAAGAAAATGTGGGTAAAATGTCATGTAAATGTGTTTTTTGGGGGAGTGTGAAGAGGGGTCTGCAGCTTTCACCTGAATCCCCAAGAGCCCAGTGGCTCTAATACATCTTAATAGTCACCAAACTTGGTGACCTTGAAGGTCCTTTGTAGGTACAGCATTCTATCGTTTTTAATGTTGGTATCTTTAAGCCGTAAGTTTCAGACCTGAAGTAGAATATAAATTAACCCATGTTAACCTGAGCAAACTCAGTTTAAATTCTGTTGGCATCTTGTTTTCATGTTGAAGTGGAAGGCTGTATGGAGATATTTTAGCGTGTGTTTGAAGAGGACCTAATCTGACCTCTAATATATTGGAATTTGTGTATCCATAGTCTTGTTCTAAAAAACTTCTATTAACATTCTAATGCAATATTTTTTTCTTCAAAACTGCTCATTAGCAGTCTTTCAATTTATGATTAGTGTTTCTCTTAGTAGCAATGAACTAGGTCAGATCTGGGTTCAAATTCAAACTTTGCCTCCTAATTGCTGGGTGACTTTGTTCAAGTCAGTCACTTAGCCTCTCTGAGCTTCATTTCCCCTGATGAAAAATAAAAAAGAGATGCTATCATCTTGCAGGATTGGCCAAGGATTATTGGATGTAAAGTGCCTAACATATCACCAAGCCCAGTGCAGGCATGGAGTCAATATTGACCCTAGGAAATGATCAGATTATGTACCTAGAGCTTTAAAAGTAAACTACCATTAACAGAAAGTATTATTACCTGTGAGATTTCTCTTTTGCCCTCATGCTTTTTTGGTAAGCAAGGCGAGAGCAAGGTGGACGCTTTAGTCCCCTCAGATGGCTAAAATCCGCAATTATGTCATAGGGTCACCCTGTGCCCTGGTCCCAAATATGAAGGAACTCAGGTCAGAACTTGAGCATGGGAGGTGCTGCTGCAAGCTATGAGACCACCCAGAAAAGCTTTTAGAAATTAAGCTGATGAAATCTGAAACTGGGTCGATTTAGTCCCCCAAGTGTCTGAAAGGAAGGCAGCTATCGGCTTGCTGACATAACGTAAACACACCTTTTAGGTGAGAGGTGATGCCCTCTTAATCTGATTGAGTACCCTTTCTGGTCACTAAAGTATTGCCCCTCGATTTTTGGGTCTGTAACATGAGCAGTTTCGGAGGAGAGAGGAAACCTTCCTCCAGTGATACACGTAGGCATGGATAGAAGCATCCTGGGATGTGGCACCCACCTGCAAGACATCTTGAAGGCCCAACAGCTCCATCCTTGGAGGCTGGCTGCCTCTGACAGCTTCCCCGACCCAGGACAGCATCTTCCAGTCTTAGCTGGAGCACTTCCAGCGATGGGTTGACCCAGTCTGTGGTTGAAACTGTCCAAAGTTCTTTCTTACATTGAGTTAATAGCTCTCTCCCTGGAGCTTGTACTCTTTGGTTTTGATTCCAGGGCTGTCTACTAAGAATGTGTCTGTTCCCTGTTTAAAAGAAGAGCCCTTTTGGGAGAATCGCTTGAGTTCAGGAGTTTGAGACCAGCCTGGGCAACACAAAACAAAACAAAACAAACAAACAAACAAACAAACAAACAAAAAAGGCTGGGTGTGGTGGCAAACCTGTAGTCCCAGCTACTTGGAAGACCAAGGTAGAAGAATACCTGAGCCCAGAAGGTCAAGGCTGCCATGAGCCAGGATGGCTCCACTGTACTCCAGCCTGAGTGACAGAGTAAGACACTGACCAAACCCCCCCAAACCAAAACCAAACAAACAAAGCCCTTTACAGTCTTTTCTTCCTTAGCTTAACCAGATCGTGTTTCTTCAACAGTTGCAGACATAATGTGGTTTCAATCACTCTTCCCTTAGAGTGTGATATACTAGCACAGAGCAGGAGTGGAAAAATCCCCTCCCCTTTTCTATACACTGTATCTCTTGAAATAGAACCTCTTTTATTGCAGACTGAAACCCCTCCCAGAAATGGTGAGCAGAGCCTCTTTAAGTAAGATGGGTTGTAACTAGAACCCCTGGTGATTTTAGGAGAGGGCGTCTCTGATCTAGGACTGTAAGACCTAGGTTATAGGTCCTTACTCCTGGGCATTGGTCTTTTTTTGGGTGGAGGGGAGCAAGGTTGAGCTCTGAGTGAAAGCCCTGGCCCAAGGTCACACCACCATCATCATCAATGACCCAGTGCTGAGGAGCTGGGGCCGTCCTCTCAGGACCCAGGCCAGCTCTGCTCCCAGAAAGTTTATTCATTAGAGTGCCCCCTGCCCCCACGCTCTGAGCTGGAGATCTGAAACTAGGTTTGAGGCTATCATGGCATCTTGGTGGGAAAAGGTGCTGGGCTTCTTGGCTGGGGTCCTGCTGCCAAGAGCTGTGGTGTTGACCAAGGCCTCGGCATTTCTCACACATCCCCTAGGATGAAGACACAACCGCTAGGAATCCAGGCCTTCCTGGTGAGGTCAGCTCTGGTCACATGGGGTCCAGCCAGTCTTTCCTACAGGTTGCACATAAGGGAATTGTGGGTCCATTAAGCACCTACTTTTGGGAGCACATAAGAAATACGAAGCTTTCATAAAATTGTGTTACAGCTTAGAGAGGATCCCAGGGCTTTCCTGAGGCAGGCCCTAGAGCCCTGTCTATCCATTGTCCCATCTGCACCTCTCAGTGGCTATGCTCACTGAGCCCTATTTTTAGGGAAAGGAAATCAAGACCCTAAACAATTAAGTTTCCTGCTCCCCCCGCCAGGTTACTATATAGTCGGCTAGGTATCTTGTGCTTCGCTCATGGCCGGGGGAACAAGGATGCATAAAGCATTGACTTACCTTCAGGGTGCTCCAAGTCTGGTGGGGGACGCAGACCTCAAATGGACTTTTGACAAATAATTCTTTTTTTTTTTTTTGAGTTGGAGTCTCACTCTGTCCCCAGACTGGAGTGCAGTAGCCGCTCCCAGCCACTGCAGCCTTGACCTGCTGGGCTCCGGCGATCCTTCCGCCTCAGCCTCCCGAGTAGCCGGAATTACAGGCACGCACTACCACGCCCGGTTGATTTTTGATTTATTGTAGAGATGAGGTCTCGCCAAGTTGCCCGGGTGGGTCTTGAACCCGCAGGCTCAGGCAGTCCATCCACCTCAGCCTCCCAAAGCGCGGGATTACAGGCTGAGCCACCGAGCCCGGCCGACAAATGATTCTTATAAAGCCATTTGTCAAAAGTAACAATAGAGAGGGGAACAGAATACTAAGGGGCCCAGAGGAGCAGGCCACACCTAGCAGGCTTTGGGGCACTGAGGTCTGGGCTGAGTCAGGCGGAAGGGTGTCCAGGGGCTGGGGGACATGGGTAGGAGTAGTCCCAACATGCGTTGGAGAGATGGCACAGCATGGGCGAGGGTGGGGACAAACATCAGTGCCAGGAAGTCACAGGGCACTTCTGGAGGGACAGTGATGGCTCTCAGAAAGCCCAGCCCCTCTGGGGTCCTGTCTTGATGTGATGGTACTTTCTGCAAAGCATGAATTTCACATTCCAAATTACTGAACGCATCACAAATAACAATCCCAAATCATCAAAAATAAAAATTGCAATATTTGCTACTTTCTCTCTTGGCACCACAGGAGCTAGGTCTTCTCCCCCCATTTCTCTTGATGTTAGTCTCATTACATGGTAGTGAGGCTATATCTTCTCACTGGCTCCACCCCTAAGTAGCCGCACTTCTCTCTCCAGCCTTGAGCAGGCTTGTCTTTCTCCTTCTTCCTTTCTGCTCTGTTCCGAATCCCTACTGCCGACCCCTCCCACAGTTAGCTGTCTTCCCTTCTCTCGCCCTGGACTGGACAACATAGAAGACTTTTCCCTGGCACTTGGGCAGATGAGAATCTTTTCTTCCTGTCCCATGCATGGGTAAGAGCCCTCCTAACCATTTCTAAGAGTACAGTTCAGTGGTATTGTTCATTCACATGCTTGTAAGGCCATCACCACCACCATCTCCAGAAAGCTTTTCACCTTGCAAACTGCAGCTCTGTACCCATTAAACGACAATTCCCTCTTCCCTTCCTCCCCAACCCCTGGCAACCACCACTCTATGTTCTGTCTCTTTAAGTTTCACCACTTGAATCTCTCTTGCACCATCTTCAGTGTAATTCAAATCACAAGGCACTTATGCACACTCACCGTGCACCCACCCTGTTAGGTGTGCTATGCCCCTAATCCTTATATATGCCCATCGTATGCCCACTCTCTGTTAGGGTATTCAAGACCAAGGGGTTCCTGTCCAAAGGGGCTCTCACACCTGTTGAAGGAGACAAGACTTGCAACAAGCCCAAGTAAGATGGTGGTGGGGAGCCAGGTGAGGGCATACCTCAGGGCACGTAAGATGATTTATTTGGAATCGGGGACAGAGAGCATGCATTCCTTTGATCATCTGAAGTCAAGGGAATGACATTTTAAAAGGAGAAAATTAAAGAGGTTTTTCATTAGTTACACCTTTCTCCACAAGGAAAATTCATTTCTATACTAAAGAAAAATATCCTGTGGTCAGCGAGCCGAAACACCACCTAGGTGATGCGCTTCACAAAGTTTTCTCAACAACCACTTGATGCTGTGTTCGTGGAGCTATGGGGTGTTGGCTCAGTAGAAAGGGCACTGGGCTTGGAGTCAAGATCGGAGTTCTAAGGGCTGTTTCTGTCTCTGCTATGCATGTGTGAGCTACTTGCCCAAATGTCCATCTTTGAGCCTCATTTTGTTCTTCTCTGAAGTGGGGAAAACTGGTTATCATGAAGCACAAAGGGATCACGTCTGCAACACCCCCATGTGAGCCACAGGATGAAATGTGTGCTTTAGGGTAGGGGAGCCCACCTGGATGACTGCCCTGAAACTCAACCCAACACCATGGGAACAGTGTCATGGCTGGTGGCCCCCTTCTGAGTGCCCCATGCTGGGTGTCAAACAATGCCTAGTGACGTCCACATTCCCTGCTGTGCCCGTCAAGATCTGCACTAGGAAATGACGCATCCTCCTTAGTTCAGGCTGGAGTCCTTTATTTTCGTACATAACATAATGGTGAGATTAACTTAGCTCTGACAAATTGCAGCTGCCCCGAGGGGTCACGGTGGCTCCCAGTTGATGGATGGAGCTCTGAGTTTCCCGCCTCTCATTCTTCCCCTCTTCCTGCCCCTTTTGTTTGGTGTCTAGCAGGACGTGGCATTTCCCTGTCTTCCTGTCAAGGGGAATATTGATGGCCCAGCAGACCCCAGACTTCTGGGTGGGGCCATCCCAGGGGACTGGGCTGTGATGGTCTTTCATTCTGTGCTTGACATTTTCACTGTTGTCTCCTGGTTTCAAAGAGCACAGAGAAAGAAGAAGACCCACCCTCCTCAGGTGCAAGACATTGACTGAGTTTTTATTACAGGCCAGGCACAGGCCCAAAGACTGTGTACACATTGTCTCATTTGGTGGGCACTCATTCGTCTGCTCCATTTCACAGACAGATGGCGGAATTGAGTTCTGCAGGGATGTGTGACTAGCATGGTGTCATGTTGCACATGGCAGAGAGCCTGGACCCAGGGCCACGGGTCAGAGCCCACATTCCCAACCCCTCTGCCTCCGGGATTCTGACCCCAGTCATCCTTGCTGCAGTCCAGCCTGACTTGGATCTTTAATTCTGATAACAGGGCTCATAGGAACTGTGATAGGTCCTGGGTCCTGGTCCCAGAAATGCTCAGATTTCAGTCTTTGTCTTTCTGACCCTTCCCAAACCCATCCTCTTGGGTAAGCATCTAAGTAAACACACAGGTGAATGTCTAAGTCAGGGGTGGGCAAAGTCTGACTCAGAGGCTAAGTCTGATCCACTGCCTGTTTTTACAAATACCGTTGTATTGGAACAAAGCCACACTTACTCAATTGTGTATTGTCTATGACTGCTTTCACGCTACAACGGCTGAGTTGAGTAATTGAGACAGAGATCACGTGGCCTGCAAAGTCTAAAATATTTTTACCACCTGGCTTTTTACAGAAAATGGCTATCAACCTCTGGGTCCCTGGTGGCCAAAGTAGCTTCAAATGCGAATTAACTTGCCAAAAGCAAAACAATACTGACAGCCGAAGTATTAACACGCATTCCAAATGAATTATCCTATCAGGGATTTTAACACACATTGGCAGGCATCACTTTGGATCTTTGGGATGAAATCACTCTACATCATGGCCACATCTATCCAGATCTCTCACCTGTATCCTGGCAGAACCATTTGCTCACAGAGGTGGGTTTTCCTTCTTAGAAAGGCTCTCTCTGCATCCATGAACCTTCTCTGTCCACCTTCCTTTGTAGGTTTTCTGCAAGAAGTGAAAAAAAAAATGTTAGCGATGCAGGTAACATTTCTTACTGTCAGAGGATGAGAACATTCCTAATTTGGAGGGTGGTCGAGGGGTTGTTCATTTGTCTAAATGATAGCCCCTCCTCCCTCTCCCATTCTCTGCCACATACTTTGGTATTTCCACCTTCCTCATCCCCTGATGGCTCCATTACCAGATTGGCCTAGGTTACTCTCACTTAGAACAAGACCTGCTAGGCCTTTGATATTATTAAGTTTGAAAGGACAGGACATATTAATTTTATTTTTGTGGAGGTAAAGAGCTTTAAAGTGGTGCCCCCTTCCTCCCAAAAAGGTCCAGGGAATGGGGTAGATCAACTGGAAATCTGATGAGAGTTTTCTTCAGTGACTGAGGCAGAAAGGACTCTCTTCCTCCGACCATTTCACAGCCACCATTCAAAGTCAACTCCTGTGGCAGACTTGGCCGCTGGGCACACAGAGCCAAGCAATTCTTGCTCCCAGCATGAGGGCTTGTGGGGACAGTTTTGAGGACTGGACCAGTGGGCTAGAACCGGACTAAGGTACCTCTGTCCTGCTTTAACTCCACACTGTGGGACCTATACATGTTGGAGTAACCTCTCTGAGCCTCATGTCAAGTGGAGTCAGAAGACCTGCCTTCCACACCTCCAGGTGGGGTGGTGGGATGAGCCAGTAGGTGTGGGAAGGCTGTCCATGCATCTGCGGACTCATTCTTAACACAATACTTTCCTCCTTGTTGTCTCAAGGCCATCTGTATCTATGTCATCCCTGACAGTGAGGCTTTGAAAACAGTGAGGCTTTGAAAACAGATATGCAGTGAATGATTTTTTTTGCCCCAGGGTTTGCCTATGAGAAGTACAGATGCTTCTCAACTTATAACAGGGTTATTTCCTGACAGACTCAATAAAAACATCCTAAGTGGAAAAGGCATTTAGCAGCTTAACCCACCGAATGTCATAGCTGAGCCTATGTTACCTTAGACATGCTCGAAAACTTACCTTAGCCTACAGTGGGCAAAATTATCCTGTTACATGGGACACTATAGAACATGGGTTGTTTACCTTGTTATTATGTGGCAGAGGAGAGATCTGTGGCTCTTGCCACTGTCCAGCTTCATGAGAACGTATCCAACCACCTATCACTAGCCTGGAAAAAGATCCAAATTCAAAACTCAAAGCTCAGATTTTACTGAATATGTATTTTGCACCAGTGTAAAGTCAAAAAATCATAAGTCAAACCGTCAAAAATCAGGGACCATCTGTATTTGGAAAGAACATGAACTGTGGAGTCAGATGAGCCTTGGTTTGAGTCCGGCCCCACCCATTCTGGGCAAATCACAGCCTTTCTGAGCCTCAGTTTCCTCACTGGTAGAATGGGGCTAGTGTTAGTGTGTCAGTTTGGGTCATCCAGGAAGAAGACACCAAAATGGCATTAGACGTGCAAGAGGTTTCTTGGAGACACCTGTGAAGGGAAAAGAGGAAGGAATGTCTTCAGACTGTCATGTAGGCCAGACACTTGTGATGGGAGGGATGGGAGGAAGGAGCTGGAGTAGGAGGAGACTTAGCCTGCAACGTGGCTCTGAGAAGGTCTTGGCCAGGTCCGCTGGGAGGTCCATAAGCCCTTTAGAAAAAGCTGTATGACAAACTACCCCACATCTCCATGGCTTAAAACCATTTTATTATATCTCATGATTTTGTGGGTCAGAAATTAGGGCAGGGCTCAACCAGGAGATTCTTCTGTTCCATGTGGTGTCCGGTGAGTACATCAGTGGTATTCAGCAGGCAGTTGATCTGGCTTGGAGAGTCCTGGACGACTTTGTTCCTGTGCCTGGTGGCTTGGTGGTGGGGGGCTGGAGGCCTGGGCTTAACTGAACCCCTGGCCATGTAGTCTTAGGGTCTTTTCTCAAGGTCTCTCCAGCAGGACAGCCTGACTTCTTACAGCTCAGGGTCAGAGGCAAGTGTTCCACGCGACAGAAGAAGCTACAGTCTCTTAATTGCTCCCACGGCATTCTCTTGGTTGAAGCCATCACAGGTCTTCACAGGCTCGAGGGGTGGGGGGCATCAAAGTGTGTGTGGCCATCTGTAATTCACCACTCTGTGTCCTGGAGTCGTGGTTCGCAGCAATGCTTATGAAGCACCTGTCAGTGACCACACGGAGCAGGTCTTTGCAAATAGGAGCTGCCTTTCCTAGTGTTTTCTCATCGTGATCATCAGGGCTGCTGCTACCACCTCCCCTGCCTGCCCAGCCGATGTGCCTTGTGTCCCAGAGATGCCAGAGCGAGGCTGGCTCAAACCGTGGAGCTTTTTATTCCGCAGCCACCCCATTTTTCAGTTTCCCATGATGCCATCAACAACTCTTCCCTCCCTCCCAAGGCTCAGAACTGCCTGCCTTTCTGCAGGTGTGGTGGACCTCAGTTTTGAGGCAGAGAGTCCTCTGGCACCCCCCACTGAGCTCCTGGAGACACTGCCCAGCTACGACTGGCTTCTTCAACAGGGCAGTAAGTCCATGGGGTCTGGGCCCCCCGTGGTCTCTTCCAGGGCTCATGCTGGTTGGTGGGGACACATCCCTTTCCCTTGGGGGATCCTGGGAAGCCCCTTGTCATGGGCAGGGGAGGAAAGATGGGGCATAATAGGCCTCATGTCCAGGAACATTCCGTGACCATGACCATGTCCATCTAAGACCCAAATGACGCTGGTCTCAGGATCCCCACTCTTTTCACATTGTATACATGAAGTGCTTCACCTTTTCTGTTCTTTCTCCCATTCAGTCAGCTTTCCCTTCTTTCACCCCCCACCTATTTGTTCCCTTAAGCTGGGCTGTCTGCCTCTTCCCTTCTCCAGGACGGCAGATATTCTTCCCACCTTTGGAGGCCCCAGGGAGGCCCCAGGAACAAAGATCCTGGTCTTCATTACTAGAACACAGGTGAGTTTCATGTTGTGTCCTGGTGACCACACATCACTACTGCACCACGGGAGCCCTCCTTAGTGATCTCAACACTGACGTGCATCAAGGTCCCTTGAGGGGATCCCCCTCGCTCCAGGCTGGTGCTGAGATAGACCTAGTCCAGGGATGGGCCCTGGGAAACTGCATTTTACCAAGCTCTTCAGGTCGTTTGGCTACAAAGCCAGGGTTGAAAACTATAGTCTAGATCAGAGGTTCCCAACTCTTGCCCTTGGGCCAAATTTAGTCCATGGCCTGTTTTTGTAAGTTGTTTTATTGGAATATAGTCACACTCACTTTTATGTCTACGTCTCTGGTAGCTTTTGTTGTTACAACAGCAGAGCTGAGTAACTTAGAGACCACATGGCCCACAGAACCTGAAATATTTGCATCAGGCCCCTTCACAGAAGTTTGTCAACCTCTGCTCTAGCTTCTGGAGAGACCTGCATTCTGCTCATCTGAGAGGACTTGGGGCACAGCTCAGGACTTCCAGCCAGCTTTGTGCAGGGAGAGGGTGGAGCTGCCCCCTTTCCAGACCCAGTGTCTCAGTAGGGCGACCTGAGAGGAGTCTCCTGAGTGCTCTAGGCCCTGTTGCTGCCAGAAGTGTCCCTTCTTTTCCCTGGTTGCCCACCTTCCATGCCCAGGGCAAGCCTCGCTTCCTCCGTGAAGTCGCCGCTTGCCATTCCAGCCCACAGCATCTCTCACTCTGCGCCCACCAATCTGACAACACCACCCTGGCTCCTCTGTGCACCGGGCCTGGTCGGTACTGGGGACACAAGGGTGTACAAGTCAGGATTAATGGCTCTCTCAGGGCTACCATGGAAAATATGCAAGGGGAGGGAGGAGAGGGTCCTTCTTACTGGAGGCCCCAGAGCCTGAAGCGCTTCTCTAAGGAGGTGGCATGGCCTCAGGAGAAAGGAGTTTTTCAGGAGGAGGGGAGAGTATGTAGAGAGAGAGCCCAGGCAGGGCCCCTTTCCTACCTTCCCTTCCACTGTCTTCAGGGTGAGCCTGTGGATGCTGCCGTCAGCTGTGGGCCAATTCTCGGCTGGGGTCTTCCCACTATGGTGCTCACAGCTCCTCTGGTCAAGGTCAGGTTTCCCAAGGGCAGGATCCTCATCTAACCTGTGTCTGCCTCCTTCTAGCTGTGTGATATCTACTCTGCACCTCAGTTTTCCTCATCTGTAAAATGGTACCATTCATCTCTAAGGGTTTTTGTGTTGTTCTAAGATTTTACCAGTCCTTCTTCTAAGTGTCACTAAAGTGGTTTTGCTGTTCTCTAGAAAGACCTGTCACTCCCTCACCCTGGGCATCCGTTCACGTGGTCCTCTTTGCCAGAGATGCCCTCCCCAGTTGGACTCCTGAGGACTTTGCTGCCACTGTGGCCTCGGCTTCCCACCTGCACATTGAGGAGGCGAGGAGGCTGGCTGATCTGGATGAGCCCACAGGCGCTTCCTGACACCCCCTCTCCCATTTGTCTGCTCGGTCCCCAGCAGAGTCCCTGTGATGACAGAGGCGGAGGCCCGGGATGCCCTCCTCAGCTTCGTGAACTCTAAGTGCTGCTATGGCAGCGCAGTGGCCGGCGACCTCACCATCCGTGAGCTGAAGCAGCAGACCCTCTGCAGGGTAGGGGGCCGGGTCCTGTAGGGGACACCCTGGCCAAGGGACTGGGAGTCTCAGGACTTTAGGGAGGCACTCGTGGGATGTTGGGAGGGGTGGAATGGCACCCTGGGGGACAGCAAGTGTGAATGGTGGGGATGTCGAATTCCCTCGGCAACTCCTCTAGCCTGTGGCTGTGAGTAACAGCAAAACAAGATTGAGCATCCTTGGTCCCAACAGACAAGCTCCAACGCAAGCAGCATTGTGGAAAACTCAGTTTGTTCCTGCCTTGTCAGATCCTCATAGCTTCCCTTCATGGCAGCGTTATTGTCACCAGTTTACAGAGGAGGAATTGGAAGTTTGAAGAGGCAGAGGCACTTGCCTAAGAACATGCAGCTAAAATGATGGAGCTGGGAGCTACACTCAGGGTGGCTGTGTCTTCGTTCTACCCTTCCATGAGGGAGGGCTGAGAAGCATCCATCTCCTCCCTTCGGTCTGGCTCCCTCAGCCTCCCGGACAAAATGTCTGCCTAGGAATCATTTACTCATCGCTCCAGGAAAATTCTACCTCTGGAACCAAGATCACAGCCGGCACTTTTGTCTCCTTCATTGATAGGGCAGAGGGGCAGCTCTTAGGTCTACATTTTCTAGTGTCACTGACACAGTCATCCTCTGGTGAGCTCACAAGGGCACAACAATCAGATGAGCCTCACAGATAGTGCTTAGAGCAGGGATCTGGAGGGAGAGGCTGCTGTGTGGCTGTGTGTTCTTGGGTAAGTCAACTGACCTCTCTGAGCCTCCATATCCTCACATGTGAAAGGAGGAGGCAAGTGATGTTCAGATCCCTTCCCACTCTGTGACTCTGTGGATGAGGATCAAGAAGTGGGATCTTGACATAGGCAGACAAATTTCTCCAAAAGAAGACTCTCAAAGCAGTGGATTCCGGGGACTTCATCTATCAAAGGACAACTATATTGCTCTGAAATTTGCCTCATAGAATGTTTCTGTGTATATGAGATGGGGTGGAAAAAATCCGGAATTTATTTGTTTCTACATGTTTAAACTTTAGTCACCTTCAGAGTTCCTTGTTTGGTGCAGTATACCTTGCAGTGTCTTCCTCTGCTCAAAACAGGTTTTTGAACTCATCAATTTTGATGCCTTTTAGTTCTTCTGCCATTTTTATTTCACCTCTTCCACGTGGGCAAAATATTTCCCTTTGAGGACTTTTTAATCTGGGGAAACAGACTTAGGGTGAGATCGGGTGAATAGGAAGGGTAGGGCACAAGGGTCATGCTGTTTTTGGTCAAAAACTGCTGAACGCTCAGTGCAGTGTGGGCAGGTGCGCTCGTAGATCAAACATCATGAAGTGAGCAAATACATTGAGTCTTCAAAAAAAAAAAAAAATTCACTGAAGTCTCTCACAAAAACACTAGCTGATATACTGATGCCAATGGGTTCCTAGAACTCTTAGAACTCTTATCTAGTAGGGGAAGCCTGTACTACAAGGGGCCTGCCCTCCAAACAATAATTCTGTTTTTTATTGGGATCCCCTTCGTAAATTTATGGGGTACTGAAGTCGCTCCAGTTGTGAACCTGTCAGGGGAGATTTCCCAGGGCTGGCTGGAGGCATCTGGGACAGCAATCACTGCTGCCAGCTGTTCCGAGCCTTTCGGTTTCCCTGCTGAGCCCTGGCAGGTGGGAGAGGGGGGTGGTTGTTCATCTTTTTGCATAATGCTCTGTCTTCACCACGTGCACAAGTGTGAATATGCTGGGTTTTTTTTCCTCTATAGTATCGACTAGAGACCTTCAGCGAATCCAGGATAAGAGAGTGGACATTTCAACCCTTTACTAGTAAGTGAGTTGTTGGAAATCAGCTTAATTGGGGGCCATACGGTAGGTGCTGGTGGGAAATGTCAGGACTTAGCTGAGGCCCTAATCTGGAATAGGACGCTCTTCTGCTGGGAGCCTGGCTGCCCCATCCTCCCCTGTAGAATGAAGTGGTGGACTTTCATCTCAGAGACTTTGCAGTGCTGGTCTTAGTGGATGCCTCCTGCCCAGGAAGTGCTTTGCAGGAGGTCCTGGAAAAGCCTACCATTTGCCTCTGGCTACAGGCTGGTGCTGCCACACAGGGCCAGCCTGCAAAGCAGCGGGTGCACTTGGGCATCTGCCTGCCCCCCATGTCGCTCCCAGTGCTCCATAAGTCTCTACACCCTTGAGCTCCCTGTTCTCTGTGCCATCTTGTCTTCTGCTGAACCCCACCGCGAGGCCTGTGTTTCTCTGTTTGGGAAGCCCTATGTCCTACCTGTTTTCACTGTGGGACCACTCCAGTTCATTCTTCAAGACTCAGCTCATGTCACCTCTTTTATGAAACCTTCCAGGATTTCTCCTGCTGCCCATCTTCCCAGCAGAATGGGTCAGTCATCTGACTATCCAGAGTTCTTTACACAACTCTTGTTCAAGGCACTTAACCTATCCTGTAACAGCTTATTGGGATGGTATGCCTGTCTGTCCCCTAGAACAAAGGAGGAGAAAGAGGAACAAGCTGATGGGATGGGGAAAGGGATGGTGATGATGATGATAGTTCTTGTTAACTGACTCCTTAGTGCCAACCCTAGTGCTAAGCATTTTATAAAAACTCCTCTATCTAATTTCACTAACATTCTGTATGGCAGGCGCCACCCTTATTCCCATTTTAGAGATGAGAGAATTGAAGCTCAGAGAAGTTAAGTAACTTGTCCGGAGTCACACAGCTAGGAAGTAGAAGAGTCAGGAGTCAAACCAGGTCTGTCCAACTTCAAGGGGGCCCTGGCCTGCTCATCCCTGTAGTCTCAGAATCTAGACTAATGACTGGCACCAAGTGAAGGCTCAGTGCTGTTGTTGAATAAATGAAGGTTTCCCCCTGCGGCCCTTGCTGTGCTTATGACGATCCCTCTCTGTGTCAGATCACTCAGTGGATGGGCCGCAAAGAGGCGCTTCCCCCAGGCTCTGGGACATGAAGGTCCAGGTGCCCCCAATGTTTCAGGAAGACACCAGGAAGTTCCAAGTCCCTCACTCCTCACTGGTCAAGGTAACAGCATGATTGGTGGGATATTTCGCCTTCTCTCTGAGCTGGTTGTCCAGGCAACGTATGTTTCCTCCAGCTTTATCCTTCGGGTGACTCATTCCTCAGTTGTAAATAAACCTAATTTAAGAAAGCTCAGTGTGTGGAATGTAGTCCCATACAAAATCCCAAGTAAATGAGGGAGTGATCCGTAGCCAGAGGCTTACCCTATTTACAGATTGTCACCAGCCTTAAATAGTGAGCGATAACATTCTTGATCATTTGAGTGTGAGCTTTTTATTTTATTTTATTTTATTTTTTAATTTTTTGCCTGACAGTAAGCAGCTGGAGTGCTGGATGATATTGGTGTAAAATAAAAAGTTAAAACACTGCTGAGATTTTCTGTGTAAGTCAGTAAGGAAGCAGAATTTTATTTCCATCTTGCCTGACAGAGATATAATCATGGCATGAAGAGAAGGAAAGAAACCTGGTGGATTACAAAAATGCAACTGGGCTATCTTATATTGTGTTCTCGTCTGATTGCTGCCTTGTTTGCCCTTTGGACTTGATTCAAGGATGTAAACTGAAAAAATTTTTATTTATTTATTTATTTAGAGACAGGGTCTCTCCCTGTCAACCAGACTGTAGCACAGTGGTGCGATCATGGCTCACTACAACCTTGACCTCTTGGGCTCAGGTGATCCTTCTGCCTCAGCCTCCTGAGTACTGGGACCACAGGTGCGTGCTACCACGCCTGGCTAATGTTTTTCCTTTTTTTTGTAGAGATGAGGTCTTACTGTGTTCCCTAGGCTGGTCTTGAGCTCCTGGGCTCAAGCAATTCTCCCTCCTCAGCCTTCCAAAGTGCTGGGATTACAGGCGTGAGCCACGGCACCTGACCAACAATGTAATTGTGTTCTATGCATTTTCGTAGAGTTGTAAGGTGAGGACTTGGAAGGGTCAGGAAAGAGTTCCGTTATTTTCTCGAGGGTGGACATGCTATTTTGATTCCGTGATTACATTTTTTCACAAACACACTGTCCATCTTTTATGACTTCTGTGCCCAAAGACTACTCTAGTTCTCTTGTGGGCAAATGCCATCAACTCTGCAGGTCAGCCTGGCAGGAAACTGTAGTGTGAGTTAGAACGTGGGTCCCCGAGAACACGTCTCCCTTCTTAGCTTCCAGGACAGACTGGGCTGGGGCTCAGAGAAAGGGGTAGCGTGACCTGGCTCGGCAGACTCGCCTAGCTCCATTGTCCTGTCCTGGTGCTGAGCTGCTGCACCTCGATTTGAGATGGTGACACTGTGGGTGGCACTTGGGAAACTAGATCCAAGGAGAATGTTTCACTTTCAGGAATGCCACAAATGCCACGGGCGTGGGCGGTACAAGTGCAGTGGCTGCCACGGGGCAGGAATGGTGAGTCTTGTGTGGGCCACTGGTGAGTAAGTGAGCGTGGGGGGTGGCCTGGGAACGGAGGCTTGGGTTGGGCAACTGGGGCTGCCCATACTAACAGCATCACCTCGGGAATGTTTTCCTCCTTTCTGGGCCTCCATTTTCCCATCTGTAAATTGGAAAATTTGGGTGTTCCCTAATGACCCTTTCACAGCTTGATTTTAATTTTTCTCTCCTATTCTTATCCACCTACCACATTCACTGAGTGCCTGCTAGGTGCTAGGCTGGGTATGAAGACTAAGCCCTGGGGTCCTTCCTGTCAAGGATTCCCTGTCTGCAGGAAACCAATAATTGACCCCATTTGTAGTACAGGATGATGGATGCCGAGAAGGTGAAGTTCAAAAGGCTTTCAGAGACGAGACAGACAGGATACTTGTGTTAGTTTTCCAGGGCTACCCTAACAAATTACTGCAAACAGTGTGGCTCAAAACAACAGGAGTTCATTGTCTCAGATCTGGAGGCTGGAAGTTCAAAATCCAGGTGTGGGCAGGGTCAATTCTGGAGGTGCTGAGGGAGAAACCAGCCCATGCCTCTCTCACAACTGCTGGTCCTTGGTCCTCCTTGGCTTGTGGCTGTAACACTTGTCTCTGCCTGTTGTCACACGGCCTTTTCTTGAGTTTCTTCACATGGGCTTCTTAGGGCACCAGTCATTGGATTTAGGGTCCGCCCTCATCTATATGAGGTCATTCGACCCATCTTAACTAATTACATCTGCAAAGACTGCCCAGATGAGGTCACATTTCAGGGTTCCACTGGACTTGAATTTGTGGGGGATGCTATCGAGCCCGGTACAGCCCCTTAGCAGACAGCCAGGTTTTCGGGGCATCAGAAACCTTCAGGGCTATTCACCGTCCCGGGGAGTAAGACCAAACTCCTCAAGTATTTCTTCACTCATCCACTTGGAGCCTTGTCCTTTGGATGCACACTGACCACTGGTTACTCTCAATGGCCTTCCTTCACAACCTTCCCTCTGCCACTGGCCCTTCCACCTTCCACCTGCTGGGTGCTCATTACCGCCCATTCCTGTACTGTCTGTGGTCCCAGCAGTGGCCTGTGCCTGGCTTCTCTCCTCCTGTGTCCTGGCCCGTGCCTTCCTCCCCTTCCCTCCCTCCCTCCCCTCCTTCCTCCTCTTCCTCTCCTTCTTCCCCTCCTTCCCTTCCTTCCCTCCTTCCTCTTCTTCCTCCCTCCCTCACTCACCCCTTCCTTTCACAAACCTTGAGACCCCACCTCCTGTACCAGGCACTATTCTAGGCCCTGGGGATACCTAGGGCTCCTCCCTGTGGTCTCTGTTCCTTCTACCACTTCCTTCTATTTATTCTGCTCTTGCTCCTCCCTCCCGAGCCAACTGTAGGAGCATCAGTCTTCTTTTCATTTCCCCAAAGGAGCTCTCTGTCTCCAGCACCAGGTCCCTGACCAGCTGTTCCCGTCCCCCCTCCCCCCGCCACTCCTTCTCAACACTTGGTCAGGGCAGGTCTTGGGGGTTGTGGGGATCAGGGAGGAGGCAGGAGAGGCTGACGTCTCAGAAAAAACGGGGATCTTAGGGTGTGGAGACTGAAAGCCACAATGGAAGAGTCCAAAGACACCACCACATCCAATCCTCTCCGTGTTACAGATGAAGGGGCTGAGGCACAATGGTGGGGCGGGCAGCGAGGGCACCGGCTGGGATCTGATCCAGGTCTCAGGAGGCCAGCGGGGGCTGAGGTTGTGGTGTGTTTGCAGGTAAGATGCCCATCCTGCAGCGGAGCCAAGCGCAAAGCCAAGCAGTCCCGGAGGTGCCAGCTGTGCTCAGGGTCTGGCAGGCGGAGGTAGGAGCAGTCTCCCTGGCATTGCGGAGAAGCACACTTGCTTAGGTTACTGGCTTTCCATTGTCTGCCCATCTGGAAAGCAAACGGGAACCCACCTGCCTTGTCACTGCTGTGTCCCCAGAGCGCTGTGCATAGTAGGTGCTCTGAATGTCTGTGGTGTGGGTGAACTTTGCTCAAGGCCTGGCATTTCTGGACAGGCCAGGAACTCATCAAGCGGCGTGTGGGTCAGGCGTGAGGAAAGAGGGGCTAGGAAGGAAGGGGACAGGGTTACCAGGAGAGGATATCTCTTCCTGCCCACGTGGTAGGGAGGTGAATACGGTAAACCACCTAAAGGCGACATCTTTAACACTCTGAGGATCGGAGCAAAACCCTGTTTACAACTCATGGTGGGCTTCAGTGGAGGAACAGTCAGGGAAAGTTAGTTAATCGACTAAATAATCAACCAAGTTTTATCTCTGCTCACAGGGCTTTGCAAACAGTGGACCATTGCATTTTGTAAATCATGTCCTCTGATGGATTTATGAACCTTTAGGGGAAAGAGAAAACTAGGAGGAGTGAAAACGTTCCAAGTTGGGTTGGTTAATGACACTTTTGCCTCATCAAAGTCCAGGCCATCTTTTGGACCAGCCAGATGGAGAAGCTCTGGTGTACCTTCCACTGTGGTTGGGAAAGAGGGTCTCTCACTTGGAAAGAAACTCATTTTTCCTTCGTTTGCAAGTGAGAGGAAGTCAATTCAAACTGGCTCTGGCAAAAACAAACAAACAAACAGGCCCAGGTAACTGTAAAGCCCAGGGGTATAGTTCAGGTGGTTTCAGGCCCAGCTGGATCCAGGTGCTTAAATAATATCACCGGAATCTGTCTCCACTCCTCACTCTGCTTTCCTTTGTGTTGGTTTCATTCTTACATGGGCAGCCCCCTGCAGTGGCAGAGGGAACCACCAATAACCTCAGGTTAGTAGCCCAGGTAGAAAAGGATGTCCCTTTCCTGATAGTTCTGACAAGCGTCCTAGGCAGATCTCACTGCATGCACCTGGGTCATATGCCCAACTCTGTATCAGCGGCTGCGTGTAGAGAGATGGAATAAGATGACTGGCTGGGCCAAGATCCCAAGTTGGTCACAGAAAAGAGGTGGTGCAAGCCCAAGAGCCATGTGGGCTGGGTGGGAGAAGGGTGGTCCCCAGAGGGAGACTGGGGCCGTGCCACCAGGAGAAGGAGGACTAGAGGGTGGGCTGGTAAAACAACACAGACCCAGCACAGTCTGCCTCCATGAGGAAGGATTGAGGGTGGAGGGGAGTGGGGGTGGGTCTCTGGAAGCCACCAGGACCTGAGACCGGTCTGGGGGTGCTGACTGCGTGCCCTTCTCAGGTGCAGCACGTGCTCGGGACGGGGTAGCAAGACCTGCGCCACCTGCAAGGGCGAGAAGAAACTGCTACACTTCATCCAGCTTGTCATCATGTGGTATGTGGCCTGCAGGGGTGGCTGAGGGTCGCGGCATGGGCTGGTTTCTGCAGAGGAGCTCTCCTGGGGTGGGGCTTTCACAGTGCAGGGACCTGCCAGGACTTTGAAGGGGGAGAATTTCCTGAGCAGAGGCAGTGTGGGTGGTGGGGTGCTGACAGGCTTTGAAGCAGACAGACCGGAGTTCAAATTTTGCCATCACCACTGTCTCCTGCTGCAGCCACTCAACAGCTGAGCACTCCCGTGTGGGAGCAGAGCCCCGCAGCCTGCTATGCCCCGCCGCCAGTCAGGGTGCCCCCATGTTAAGGGTTTCTCCTGCATGGGGCCTCCTTGCTAAGCATTTTTCAGGCAAGATAAATGAGGCCACAGAACTAAGCTGTCGTTTCCTTACTAGTGTCATTTACTGGCTTCACGGAGGAGGCTGAGGTTCAGAGAGTCTCCAGCACTTCCCCAAGGTCCCACCAATGGCAACTCAAGCCCTGGAGCCCGGGTCTGTCTGAGTCCAAAGGCCTTGTTCCTAACTTGCCACATGGCGTATTTTCACCCGCCCTCATCCCCCATCTTCTTTGCTTCTAGGAAGAACAGCCTGTTTGAGTTTGTGTCTGGGCATCAGTTCGACTGCCCTGGGGAGCTCCTTGCTAAAGCCAAAGGGGAAAACCTCTTTAAGGATGAAAACTCAGTGGTAAGCAGGGCTTTGAAGAGGGGAGCAAAGGAAGCTGGTTCCTCCTCCCCTTGGTGGGGCCAGGTCTGCTGGCTGCTTGTGGGGGCTCTGTTCTTTTAGAAGGACAGGCTTGGCAGAAACGAGGTACCCAGATGGTGAGAGGATGCAGGACCCTGGGGCTTCAGCTTGAATCCCACAAACTCAGTCTCAGTCCTCTGTCCCTCCTCCCACTCGCCAGTCTTCCTTCCTCCCCCTCCACCTGCCCTCCCTCCCTCCCCTCCTTCCTCCTCTTCCTCTCCTTCTTCCCCTTCCTCCCTCCCCTTCCCCCCTTCCTCCACTTCCTCCCTCCCTCCCCCCTTCCTTCCACAAAACTTGAGACCCCACCTCCTGTACCAGGCGCTATTCTAGGCCCTGGGGGAACCACAGCAATAAACCAAGACCACTCCCCTCACTCACAGTCTGGTGAGGGAGGCAATCAGGGGCATTGTTGCTGCAGTGTCAGATGGTGATTAGGGTCACTGAGAAACACCCAAGCAGGGTGAGGGTGCAGGAGGGGGTGGGGGCAGGGAAAGTGTGTCTGTGGAAATGACATTGGACAGAAACCTGGACACAGGCAGTGGAGGCGTGGGCCATGTGGTGTGGGAGCGAGGGGGCAGCAGGACAGAGCCCTTGAGGACCCATCGAGGCATGAGCAGGGCAGAGAGGAGCTCAGACATGAGTGAGAGGGTCCTGGCTGACCAAGGGCCAGCACACCTGGCCCACTGCCTGCTTTTATAAATAAAGCTCTATTGGAACACAGCCTTGCCCATTGCTATGTGTTGTCTGTGACTGCTTTCCTGCCAGTGGGGCAGAGCTGAGTAATGACAGAATGCATGGCCCACAGAGCCTAAAATATTTATTATCTGACCCTTTGCAGAAAGGGCTTACTGACCCCTGCTACCAGCCTGGGCAGAGAACTTGGCTTCAGTGGGACTTCTGAGCAGGGTCCTCAGACTGTAGGGGAATGTGTCAGAATCCTTTCCTTGCCCCGGTGATATGGCTTCCCAACAGCTTACCTCGGGTGTCCCCCCTCTAGAAAGTCCTGCTCCCCCCCCCCGTCTGAGTTAGGGGACCGCCCCATGTTCTCAGCTCAGCACGGGGCCCATCCTCTGGCTGCTGGTGGCGGCTGATGGCTCTGTGAGCTGACCCTCCCTGGCGGCGAGCTCTGACAGGACAGGTGCCGTGGTGGTCACCTCCCTACCCTCTGCCTCCACTGCAGCACCAGTGGACGCTAGCAAATGTTTGAGGAGAGGTGGAGGGACAGGGGTACAATTCCACAATTAGGGGCAGAATGAAGAGCCACAGAGGAGGGCAGTGCTTGCCCCCAGTGTGTGGAAAGATTTTAAGCATGAGGACTGAACAGATGCTCTCATGCTTGCACTTCATGAAGGCTGACTGTGAGAGCTTGGTGTATTTGTGGTCCATATATGCGCAGCTCACAGGCAGTGCCTGGCCCATAGAGGGCAGTTTGAAGGTTTGAACGAGAATGAATCTAAGCTCCGTTCCAGCTGCACATGTCCAGACCCCACTAGCCCATACTGACAGAGACCACACCTGCCGTGGTCACCGAAGTGTCCCTGAAATGAGCCCGATGCCAGGCACATAGTAGGCACACAGCAAGGGTTTGCTGGAGGAATGAGTGAGTTGCAAGGGAAGGGATTCTCTCTCTGACTACAGTCCCCCTTTTTTGTTGGAATTCCCAAGACAATGACATGGGTCCGCATAGGTCAAACAAGGCGCTGTGTTGCCTGGGGGCCCTTCCTTCCTTGGGCTGCCTTATCTGTCAGCTTTGGCTCCAATAGCCCCAGTGGTCTGCGTCTCTCTCCCCCAGGTGTACCCTATTGTGGACTTCCCCCTGAGGGACATCTCTCTGGCCTCTCAGAGGGGCATTGCCGAGCACAATGCTACCCTGGCCTCCCGCGCCCGAATCCTGCAGCAGGTGAGCCTGGCCTAGAGCCTGGAGGGCGAGGGCCGGGGGTGGGGTGGGGGTGGGGCAGGGAGCACTTGTCTCTGATGTCTCTTCCTGGGGCTGCTGACCCTTTGGGGATTGGGTCTGGAGTTGTTGGGAGGTGAGGCTCATGGAGCCAGGCTGGGGCACTGTCCTTTGGGCATCTAAGGGAAACTGAGTCTGTCTCTCTGCCTGGAGCCTCTGTCCTGAGGATGTCAGGGAGAAAAGACAAGGAAGAGTCATTGGAGGAGAGTGGAGGGGAGGGAGTCCCAGTGGGAGGAATACAGGGAGGGCTGGGGCCTGACCTGAGACCAGAGTGGCTAGAGGGCAGAGAACCGGCAGGTGAGGCAGCAGAGGCAGGGAGGACCAAGGGCCACAGGGGAAGTTGGGATTTTAGTTCTGGGAGTGACAAGAAGCTACTGCAGGGTTTCAAGCACGGATGCGGCATAGTGTGGTTTTGGTTCTGACTCCCTGGGATTCAGACAGGGAAAGGGAAGACTTCCTTTATCTAGAGGTTCAGGGTCAGAGGCCCTGCAGGCGCCCAAACCCCAACCCTGCCTCCTCCCAGACTCCGATGTTTTGGCCGCTGTACTCTGAGGGCCACTAGATGGCGCTGGTGCCTGTCACGTCCCCAGTCTCAGCCAGGAGCTGCCCCGCCCGCCACACCACTGCACCTCTGCAGAAAGATCTGGGATTGGCTCGGGGAAGCCCTTCCCTGGCGCTCGTGAGTGGGGGACCCAGCAGCTGGGGCCTGAGCCTTGCAGGAGGGGCTCGGATCCCGGTCTGCTGCATCCTAACACGATCCGGGGCCAGCTGCTTCCCCTCCTGCTAGGCCAGTGTCTCACCTGTGAAAACGGAGACATTAAGCGCCTCAGAGGGTTTTGCAGGGAGGAGACCACTTGCTTAACCTGCTTGGCGTCTGGTGCTCAAAACGTCCATTTTCTTTTTCTTTCCTCCCCCCCACCCCCAGCCTTCTCTCTGGCCCGCTCTTTTTCCTCTTTCCTTCCTCCCTCCTTCTTTCTTTCTTTCGATGCTTTTTGGGTTCTTATGTATTAAAAATAGTAGGACAAAGTTTTTTTTTTTTTTAAGTTTTCCATTCAGGGTGTGTGCTTCTTTTTTATTTTATTTTAAGTTGTGGGGTACAAGTCAGGATTGTGCACATAAGTGGTTTAGGTACAGGTGATGTTTTGGGTCTCCCATTGGACCTCACTTCACCTGAATTAGAATCAGTCACCCTTATTGAGTTTATGTGCCCCCTTCCCCTGGCAGGCAGTGTTCCACTATTGCCAATCCCTTTTGTGTAGTATTATGATAGGTGTTCAGTTTCCACGTATGAGTGGTACTCAGTTGTTTGTTTCTGTGATAGATTACTAAATATGATAGACTCTAAATCCATCCAAGTTGTTGCGAAGTCCATAGTTTTGTCCTTCTTCATGGCTGTGCAATATTCCATCGTGTATATGTACCACATTTAAAAAAATCTCGTCCAGTTTTGATGGGCAGCATGATTGGTTCCATATTTTTACTATTGTGAATAGTGCTGTAATAAACATGCGTGTGCAGGTATATTTTTTGTAGAATAATTTGAGTTTCTTTTCTTTCTATCCTTTGCAATTAGCATTTTCCTTTCTCTTTCTCTCTCTGCACGTTTCCCTTATTTGTAGAGGAGAGAAGGATGCATTTTATCTAAAATAATGTGGACCATCTTGGAGTTCAGACAATGCAAACTTGCATGCCTCCCAGGGCCAGACAGTAAGGAGGGTGGGAGAACCCCTCATCCGAGGGGCCCATCACTCAGCTTTGTGTAGACTCAGGGCCCAGTTTCCAGACCATCTGAGGTTCAGATTTTTATATGAAACCTTCCAATTTTACAATAATTTGGGAGCTGGGGAAACTGAGGCCCAGGGAGGGGAAGTGACTTAATCTAAATCACATATGCTGGTGGGAGGTCCAGGACTAGAACTTGGGTCTCCTGAGGCTTTTCTACTATCACGTAGCCTGTCTCCAGCAATACAGCTCATCTGTAAACAAATCCTGGAGGCAGGAAGGTAAACCAGGGAACAAATGCATGTTTTTCTTTGAAAAGGAACAAAATGGGAGAGGAGCTGACTTCTATGAATCTTTTTTAAAAAAATCTGCCTTTGACCCTGGAGCCATAGACACAAATTCATGGCAGTACATAACTCAGGATGGAGAAGTTAGTGAGTGGAATTTGACCATGAGGAGACAGCTGCCATTATGTCTCCTGGCCATGGCCATGACTCTGAGGCCTGGTCTCGGTTCATTGCAGGGCCAGGCTGCACGACAGATGCCAGACAATTACAAGATAGCGGTTGATGTCTTGAGCAATTTGTGGCCTCTACCTCGGAGACTCTTAGAACCAGAAGCAGAGGGAGGCGGGGGTGGGGGGGTGGGGGAGGAAGTATCGTCCTGCTGTCTATTGGCTCTTAGTAGAAAAGCTTGGAAATAAGAGTGTTCCTGACCTTGGTGTCCAGGCCTCCTGAGAGGTGACATTGACATCCATTTCCCTGTGCCCCTTAGTTCCCATGTAGGGTCCTTCCCACTGAAATTTCAAGAGGAGTTTTCCATCTTTTCCCCCAACATTATCGTTTGGATACCAGTTTTTGGCCAAGGACAAAAACCCAGTCTTGATCTTGTCCCAACAACTCTATGAAGTGGGAGTTTTTAATCCCCATTCCACAGATGAGGAAACTGAGGCCCAGAGGAACAAAGTGCAAGATCATTCAGAAAGCTTAGCGAACTCTCCCTGCTCTGAGTCTGCGTCTCCTTTCCCTTCCACAATGTCACGCTGCCCCCGGCCTCTCCTCCTGCCTCTCAAGATGCCCTCCCTGTCCTGCTGTCCAGGGGTTTCCAGGACTGCGTTTCTGGAGGGGAGTGGGAAGGAACAGCTCCCCTACCAGCCTGTTTCACCTTTCCCCGGGGGCCTTGGAGCCATCATCCGTTACAGCAAGAGGGCTCAGGGGTTTTTTCCCCACAGGAAGAACTTCCTACAAATAAAGAGAGTCTAATCCTGGGCCAATCGCACCACCGTTTACTGGGTGTGGGATCCTCAAATCTGAGTCTGAAACAGGGGAGCAGTTTAGTGGCTTTGACACAGAGCCTGGCCCACAGTAAGTCCCAGGAAAGCTTAGCTTACTTTATTAGGAGTGACATTCCTACCTCAACTATGTAGGGTAGGTTGCCAGCAACCAAACAACACGGGTGGAGACGAGTGCCTCTGTAGGAACCTGGTGCTTTCTCCCAAGGTGGGGGCTGTTGTGTCCCGTCCAGGCCTCATCACTGAGGGGAGTTGCTACATCACTCTTCAGAGCAGGGGCCAGAGGATGAGATGCAGTTTTTACATCACAGGCTGACCTTAGCACCTGCCCACTGAGCAGGCTGTGAACCCGATGCTCAGTGCACCTGGTCACGTGCAGGAGCTGGTGAGCGAGGCTGGGTCACGTGTGGGTGGAGGCCATGCCCCGCAGTTCTCGTGCCAGGTCAGCTTTGGAGAGGAGGTGCTGGGCTGGTCAGGCCGCGTGCTGCTGGTGTGGGTCACCAGAGGCCTCTGCCGTTGAAGGATGCCTGCCCCACACCCAAAGGGGGATTGCTCCAGCAGGGCATGAACCTGAGAGGGCCAGCTGGTATCCTGTCTCGATCCCCAGATTCCCCCACAAGATGTGCACATAACAGGCCCCGTCAGGGGAGACTGGGGAGACCCAGGCCGTGTCCCAGAGCATCAGGGGCAAATGGTATGCAGAGGAGCACTGGCTGTGTCCATCATACAGGGCCACTCTGTGGGAGGGAGGGCGTTCCCCGCCCTCCCCCATCATACAGGGCCACTCTGTGGGAGGGCATTTAAAAGGAGGTGGGTGCTGGGAAGGAGATCTGAGCGTTAGATGGGTCTAGCTACGGTGAAGAGGTGGGGCTTGCATCAGATAATCTCCAAACCTGAGATTCCATGAACCCACAGGTCTCTGTTTCCTCACTTCTTTTGTTTTCTTTTTTTGAGTTGGAGTCTCACTCTGTCACCCAGATTGGAGTGCAGTGGCCACTCCCGGCCACCGCAGCCTAGACCTGCTGGGCTCCGGCGATCCTTCCACCTCAGCCTTCCGAGTAGCTGGAACTACAGGCGCGCGCTACCACGCCCGGCTGATTTTTTTATTTATTGTAGAGATGAGGTCTCGCCAAGTTGCCCAGGCAGGTCTCGAATCCGCGGGCTCAGGCAATCCACTCACCTTGGCCTCCCAAAGCGCAGGATTACAGGCTGAGCCACCGAGCCTGGCCGTGATCTTTTTTTTTTTTTTTTTTGAGTTGGAGTCGCACTCTGTCGCCCAGACTGGAGTGCAGTGGCTGCTCCCGGCCACCACAGCCTCGAGCTGCTGGGCTCCGGCAATCCTCCCGCCTCAGCCTTTCAAGTAGCAGGAACTACAGGCGCTACACCCGGAACTACACCCGGCTAATTTTTTTTTGATTTATTGTAGAAATGAGGTCTCGCCAAGTTGCCCAGGCGGGTCTTGAACCCACGGGCTTAGGCAATCCACTCACCTCAGCCTCCCAAGGTGCAGGATTACAGACTGAGCCACCAAGCCTGGCTTGTTTCCTCACTTCTAAAAAGGAGGGAATCACGTGAGAACGGCTTTTCCCAGAGCAGGGTCAATACAAACCCGTGGTGGTGGGGTGAGGAGGTCTGAGAAAAGACCCTGACACAGCCCACCGCACTGTGAAATTTCTTTGTGGCCACTGCTTTATCTTTAAAATTTGACTCCAACTTTGTAAGTCACTCCCCAACATCTCCATGGTTGTTTTAATATAAAAATGTTTAAAACGACTTTATCCTCCACTACCCCGCAGCACCCCATCTAAAAATTAATGCTTCTGGAAGATGCTATATCTGGCTGGTGGTTTTTCATAGGCTCTGGAACTCCCCTGGGGATGCCCAGTTGGTGAAACCTAGAATCAGATGGTGGCTAAAGATGAGAATTCAGTTTTGGCCGCTGCTTAGGGTATGTGAAGGAGCATAGGTGGAGACACATCCAGAAAGG
>CAUYQG010159904.1:0-12866 GCA_963574415.1 Tarsius wallacei | reverse complement strand
AAAAAATGTGGTACATATACACAATGGAATATTATGCAGCCATAAAGAAGGACAAACATATGAACTTTGCAGCAACTTGGATGGATTTAGAGTCAATCATACTGAGTGATCTATCACAGAAACAAAGAACAGCAGGTTCTCACTCATAAGCAGACCTTGAACAACTACCATAATACTATAAAAAGGAGATTGGCAGTAGTGGGGAATTGCCAGGGGATGGGGCGGGGGGAATGGCAGTTGAGGGAAACTGCCTGGTGAGGGAGGGACACACCTCATCAACAAGGGTCCCTGCATGATGAACATTTGTATAACTAACCCTGAATTGTGCCCCACATCTTTAAAATAAAGGGAAAAAAATTAAATGAAATTATATGTGTAATATTTCAGGACAGGGCTTAACATGAAATAAATACTCAACAATGCTATTTGTATTGCTTTTGTTGTTAACATTGTTGACTATACTTCTCCCCCTAGAAAGTATAGTTGCATAATACAAGATCCTGTGTGAATGGTTCCCAGATACCTTCAGCCTTATCCTCTCACTGTGCTTCAGTCATACCTGCCTTCTTACAAGTCTTTAAAGGTACCAGAGTCTCACCATCATTAATGGGCTCCCATAGGCCTTTCTTCCCCTTCCTTCATCTTTTGTCCAGCTCTTAGCTATTCTTCAAGGTTCAATTTAAATGTCACTTCCTCAGAGAAATCCACCCTGACTATGCCCTCCCCACCCCCAGACTCCATTAGGTATCCATATTTACATGCACTTTATACATTCTGTTATTTATCCAAAGTATTATCACAAGTGTAATTAAGTAAGTGTTGGTTTAATATACGTCACTCCACAGACTATATGATTCTTGAGGACAGAAACACATCACATAATAAGCAATCAATATATTCTTATTTTTGTTGAATGCGATGAGTTAATGGCACATGGAATCTTTTGAAACCATTTAGTTAAAGTATACATCTATATCTCTCAAGGCTAAACCTTTATTTGGCTCTGATTTTCAGATTCCTTAGTCCTTGTTTCATCGTCCTAAGTGTCTTTTAGATTCACAAAATCAACCACAAATCTGTTTTCCATTAATTACATATAAATTAATGAGTAAAAAGTGTGTTTTGAAGTACATGAAATTAGAAAATGAAGTATGAAGTGCTTCAAAGCAATGTGGAGAATCTTTTTTTTTTTTTTTTTTTTTTTTTGAGTTGGAGTCTCACTCCGTCACCCATACTGGACCATACTGGAGTACAGTGGCACTCTCCCGGCCACCACAGCCTCGACCTGGCACTCTCCCAGCCACCGAGCCCAGCTTAGAATCTTAATTGTACTTTGGAGATTATAAAAATGTGTAATTCAAGCCGGGCTCGGTGGCTCAGCCTGTAATCCCAGCGCTTTGGGAGGCTGAGGTGAGTGGATTGCCTGAGCCCGTGGGTTCAAGACCCGCCTGGGCAACTTGGCGAGACTTCATCTTTACGATAAAATAAAAAATTAGCTGGGCATGGTTGCACATGCCCGCAGTTCCAGCTACTTGGAAGGCTGAGGCAAAAGGATCGCTGGAGCCAAGCAGGTCGAGGCTGCGGTGGCCAGGAGCATGCCACTACACTCCAGTCTAGGCGATGGGGTGAGACTCCAACTCAAAAAAAAAAAAAAAAAAAGTAATTCAAAATCAAAACTGTTGAAAATTTAAATTATTTTGAACCGTAAAGAAATGTGATTATGGGTACTGAGTCACTTGAAAGGCAGCTTTAACATAGGAAGCTATAACCTTTGTTCCTCTCCTTACAGTTTAGACTTTTTCTTTACCTACTTTGTCTAAATTAACTTCTTTCTTATTTCTTCTACACAAAAACCTCATGACTGCCACATTGTCTAAGATAAAATGTTAAATATACTTTTTAATTTGGAAAAGGGAAAGAAAGTAAGCTGTAACTTATCAAATTGCTGTAACTCTTCAATCAATCTTGTATTGGAAATGATGAAATCTTGTTAAATTTATTTGTTTTCTGCCTATATAAGCAAGATATTAACTTTTTAGGTCCAGAGCACTGACATAATTCTTTTGGAGTCTGTGTTATCTGAATGGCCATCCTCAGTTTTGTGGTTGAATAAACTGGATTCTGATCATTTTTATTTCAAGGTGACAGTATTCTCTCAGCCATTCTCAAAATGGCTTAACCTTCCAAATAGAGTCCTATGACAAGTTTGTTCAGACTTCAAAACTCAAGAGTAATCTTCATGCATTCCACTAGTCAGTTCTTCTATTCTATTGTGTCAAAAATAATTAGGTAAAACCGATAATGTTTAAAAGCATAGTAAACAATACTTGAACAATAATAGATCTTTTTTTTGGAATGGTGGGTCTCTGAGTTGAATGAGAAAACAGATCATTTCTCTATAAATTATGAAGATTATCAGTGCCCAATCCATGTGCTGCTTTAGAGATACTGTCCAACAAGCAAGAGTTGTTATGATTGTAGAAAACTCACAAGCAGAAAAATTGAGTTATTGTACCAAAGTACATAAATTATTTCTAAAAAGCAGAAGAAATATACGTAGGAAGCAAACCTTTAGAAAAAAACCCAGGCCGGGCTCGGTGGCTCAGCCTGTAATCCCAGTACTTTGGGAGGCAGAGGCAAGTGGATTGCCTGAGCCCACGGGTTCAAGACCAGCCCAGGCAACTTTGGCGAGGCCTCGTCTCTACAATAAATCAAAAATTAGGTGAACATGGTAGCGTGTGTCTGTAGTTCTGTTGCTTGGAAGGCTGAGGCGGAAGGACCACTGGAGCCCAGCAGGTCAATGCTGGGGTGGCCGTGAGCATGCCACTGCACTCTAGCCAGGGCAATGGAGTAAGACTCCAACTCAAAAAAAAAAAAATCCGAGTACAGTTAGAGGTTCCCACTTAAGCTATTTTAAAATGATTTAACTCAATAGATAACCACAAATTAGAAAACCAAGAGAAGACAGTAGACTCTTTTAATGACACAATAATTATTCCTCAGTTGTTTTTATGATTTTCAGTCAATCTTGAGGATGTTGTACCTCTGTAATCTTATGGCGGAAAGTAAACCATGCTGCCCATCAAAAGAGGACCGGATTAAAAAAATGTGGTGCATATACATAATGGAATATTATGCAGTCATAAGAACAAAATTATGAACTTCTCAGCAACTTGGATGAACTTAGAGGATACAATACTGCGTGATCCATCACAGAAACAAAGAACTGGGTATCACATGTTCTCACTCATAAGCAGGTCTTGAAAAACTATTGTAATACTATAAGAAAGGGATTGGCAGTACTGGGAAACTGTGGGGGGGAGGTGCGGGGTGCGGGGGGAGGAGACATACCTCATCAACAAGGGTACCTGCATAATGAACATTTGTATACCTAACCCTGAATTATACCTCACATCTTTAAAATAAAAAAAAATTTAAAAAAGGACATAAACTTCTGAAATGATACTCTTGTCTGGTCCTTAAAAATATCTTCCTATTAACAGTCTAACAGATAATACCCCAAAATTCTTTCAGATACATAGGATGTTAACACATACATAGTTTATTGAAGATGTTACTAAAATGTTCTCTATTTGATAAGTATATTGACTTAAATAATGTTTTTCTTGCCCACATTCAAGTTATTTGACATTCAGTTGAACAATCATCAGACAACCTTCCACTAAATAGGGAAATAATGCTAAATTGGTTTTTGTTTGACATTGGCACACATATTTGCTGACAATATTTATCTGCTGAAAGTTTTACTCTGTTCCACTTAGTGAACTAACAGTAGGTCTAGCTCTAGTGGCACTGCTGTCTTCTGTGTTCCACCTCCCTGCCTGGGGAAGCATAAGACCAGGGCTCTGATACTGCTTCAGGTCTGCAGAGGAAAGACAAGCAGCGAGAGGTGGATTGCTACTGTAGGAACCAGAATCAGTCCCAGGAGCAGCAGCCTCAGGAAGTAGAGAGGTTAGAAATAGCACGTGTGTAATGTAGAAGAGAGATACCATCCAAGTAAACAGTTATCTGGTCTCTTCCTTCTGGCATGCATCTTATTCTTAGGACAAGCCCTGCATTTTTAGCTGCCTAATAGACACCTCCACATGGACATCTTCTAAGTCAGCATATCGAAAAACTATCCTAAGATATTTAGTACAATTTATTTTGTATTTTTTGGATATATATGGAGGTCTTCTCTTCGCTGAAACTATCAACTCCTTGTAAGATCTGAATCAAATTTAGCTATGAATTTATTTCAAAATCTGGCATAATACTTTCCATTTTGGTGGCCAATGAATTACTACAAGTTCAATGTACCCCTAAAAGACACATCACAAGGCAGAAATTGAGGATTCACTTTACATAGAAAGGTTTTCCATAAGAGCAAGGACCTAAGAGATTACTTACAAAAACGATTCACTAAATTCTACTATTAATAATAATAATCAGGACTTATTTTGCTATATTCTTTATGCAACAACATCTCTGCAAGGTTAATATAGTTGTCCTCATTTTAAACAACAAAATCTATAGTTCAGAGACGCTAAATCACTTACTATAAATACTGAGATGAAGAACTGACATTTATTTTATTTTATTTTAAAGATGTGGGATAAAATTCGGGATTAGGTATACAAGAGGTCATCATACAGGCAAAGTTTGGGTCTCCCTTTGGTTCCCACTTGGCCTGGTTTGAGATCAGGTACCTTTATTAATGTTATGTGCCCTTCCCCCCGGCAGTTTCTGGCTACTCCGAATCCCTTTCTTACAGTATTATGGTAAATGTTCAGGGTCCACTTAAGAGTGAGAACATGTGGTACTCAGTTCTTTACTGAGTATTATAGATCCTAAATCCATCCATGTTGCTGCAAAGTCCATAATTTTGTTCTTCCTTATGGCTGTGTGATATTCCATTGTGTATGTATATGACAGTTTTTAAAAATCCATTCTAGTTTGATGGACTGCATGGTTGGTTCCATGTTTTTGTTATTGTAAATGGTGCAGCAATAAACGTGTGTGTACGGGTATCTTTTTTGTAGAGTGATTTCAGTTCCTCCGGGTATATTCTCGGAAGGGGGATTGCTGGGCCATATGGAAGGTCAATTTCTAGTTCTTTTAGGAATTGCCACACTGTTTTCCATAAAGGTTTAACTAGTTAGCACTCCTGCCAGCAGAGCAGAAGCGTTCCCTTGTCTCTGCATCCTCGTCAGCATCTGTTGCTTATTTTATTAATGATGGCCATTCTTACTGGGGCTAGGTAGTATCTCAGTGTAGTTTTGATTTGCATTTCTCTGATGATAAGTGAGGCTTAGAACTTTTTCATGTGTCTTTTGGTTGCACGTATATCTTCTTTTGAGAAGTGTCTACACATGTCTTTTGCCCACTTTTTAGGTATTGCTTATTTTTCTCCTTTTGGCACAGTTGAATTCCTTGTAGATCTTGGATTTTAGGCCTTTGTCAGATATGCAGTAGGCAAATATTTTTTTCCCTTTCTGAGGTCTGTCTCCTCACTCTCTTTATGGCTTCTTTTGCTTTGCAGAAGTTTTTCAGTTTGATGAAGTCCCACTTGTCTATCTTACCTCTTATGGCTTTTGGGGTTTTGATCAGGAATTGGTTGCCCATTCTGATTTCCTTAAGGGTGTCTTCTGCATTTTCTAAGATTCTTAAAGTTTAGGGTTTTACATTTAGGTCATCGATCCATTTGGAATTGATTTTTGTGAATGGTGATAAGTAGGCGTCCTGTTTCATTCTTCTGCACATGGTCAGTTCTCAGCACCATTTGCTGAATAGGTTCACCTCTCCCCAGTGGTTGTTGGTGAAGGCTTTGTCAAAGATGAGTTGGTTGAGAAATTGAGGTTTTGCTTCCAGAATCTCTATCCTGTTCCATTGGTCTATATGCCTGTTTTTGCATTAATTCCAGACTGTTTTGATTATTGTAGCCTTATAATAAAGTTTAAAGTCTGGAAGTGTGATACCTCCTGCTTTGTTTATTTTGCTAAGGATTGCTTTAGCTATTCGTGGTCATTTATGTTTCCATATTAATTTCCGTATTGTTGTTTCCAGGTCCGAGAAGAATGATGTTGGTAATTTAATGGGTATAGTGTTGAATCTGTAGATTGCCTTGGGTAGGATGGACATCTTAACAATGTTGATTCTTCCAATCCATGAGCCCAGAATATTTTTCCACTTGTTTGTGTCATCTTTGACTTCAACTTCTTTGAGCAGTGTTTTGTAGTTTTCGGTGTAAAGGTCTTTCACTTCTCTGATTAGGAAGATGCTGAGGTATTTCATTCTTTGTGTGTGTGTGTGTGTGTGTGTGTGTGTGTGTGTGTGTGTCTAATGTGAAAGGGATTGTGCTTTTTATTTGGTTCTCTGCCTGTTTGGTGTCAGTGTATAAGAATGCGACTGTCTTTTGCATGTTGGTTTTGTACCCTGAGACTTTGCCAAAGTCCTTTATCAGTGCAAGCAGATTTTTGACTGAACAAGGTATAGGATCATAGAGTCAGCAAAGAGGGATAATTTGACTTTTTCTTTTTCTGTTTGGATACCTCTGATTTCCTTCTCTTGTCAGATTGCTCTGGCTAGGTCTTTCAACACTATGTTGAACAGGAGGAGTGGACAGCTTTGTCTTGTTCCAGTTGTCAGGGGAAATGCTTCCAATTTCTGTGCATTTAGCAATATGTTAGTTGCAGGCTTATCATAGATGGCTCTTACTGTTTTGAGGTATGTTCCCTCTCTGCCTAGGTAGAACTGGCATTTTCTGGCAAACCCTCTCTGTTAACAAAGTCCTTAGCATTTCCATTTCCTTTATTTAAAAATAAATTTTATTGCACATATTTAAGGAATACAATATAATGTCTTGGGATACACACACTAGGGGGTGTATCCCTCCAAAATTAGAATTTATTTACATGTTTAAACTTCAGTCACCTTCAAAGTACTCTCCGTTTGATACAATACCCCTATCCAGATGCTTTTTCTACTGTTCAAAATGGTTTTTGAACTCATCAATTTTAATGTCTTTTAGTGCTTCTGCTGCTTTTTGTTTCACTTGCTCCACATCGGCAAAAATGTTTTCTTTTGAAGACTTTTTTCATTGGGAGAAACAAACCAAATAAATAAATAAATAAATAAATAAATAAAACAATCGCTCAGGGTGAGATTGAGTGAATAGGAATAGTAGGGCATGGAGGTCATGCTGCTTTTGGTCAAAAACTGTTGAACACTCAGCACACTGTGGGCATTTGCGCTCCTAAATCACCCATTATGAAATGGACAAACGCTTGAAAGACTCCCCGGAAAAAAAAGAATTCTCTGAAGTTGAATGCAGCCTCTCACAACAATGCTAGCTGGTACACTGATGCTGATGGGTTCCTAGAACACTTGCCTAGCAGAGGAAGCATGTACTACAAGGGACCTGTTCTCCAAAAGATGTGTGTGTGTGTGCGTGTGTGTGTGTGTGTGCGTGCGTGTGTGCGTGCGTGTGTGTGTATTTATATATCTATGATAAAACAAATTAACGTATTCATCATCTTACATGTTTACTCATATTTTTGCTTTAGTGGCAAGAGAAGCAAAAGTTTTCTCATTTAGTACAGTACAAGTTTATGACCATAGTCCTCATAGACTATAGAGAGTTCGTCAGATGTATCAACTTGTTCGTACTACATTTCTGTGATTTTGTATCCTTTGACTTGCGTCTCCCCATTTCCTCCTCACTTCTGGTAGCCACTTTTTTCCCCTCTATTTTTGTGTATTTAATTTTTAAAAACATTTTAGGTTTCATGTGTAAGTGAAATAATGCAGTATTTCTTTCTGTGTCTGGCTTAATTCACGTAGCATAATGTCCTTGGGCTTGTATACGTTGTGGCAAATGACAAGATCTTATTCTTTTCTTTTTGGGAAGACTGATATTCCATTGTGTATATGTGCTATACTTTCTTTATTCATTTGCCTGTCAGTAAACATTTAGATTGTTTTTATATTTTGATTATTGTAAAAAATGCTGCAATGAACATGGGAGTGCAGATATATTTATGAGATGATGATTCAGTTTTTGGGGGGGAGATATGCCCACAAAAGGTATTGCTGGGGAATATAGTAGTTCTGTTTTTAATTTCTCCAGAAACCTCCCTATTAATTTCCAGAAAGATTTTATCAATATATATTCTCACCAATAGTGTACAAGAGTTTCCTTTTCTTCACATCCTTGCCAACACTTGTTATTTTTTTGTCTGATTTGATATAGGTGTGAGGTGGTATCTCATAGTGGTTCTGGTTTGCATTTTCCTGATGATTAGTGATGTTTAGAGCCTTTTTGTATGCCTGTTGGCCATTATTGTGTTTTCTTTGGATAAATGTATATTTAGGTCATTTGTTTGTTCATTGTTTAGTCAAATTGTTTTTCTCCTGTTAAGTTGTATGAATTCTTTATAAATTTTGAATATTAACCCTTTAGCAGGTATATGGTTTGCAGATATATTTTCTTAACCCATAGGCTGCCATTTTATATTGTTGATTGTTTCCTTTGCTTTGTAGAAGATTTGTTTTTTCTTTTTGATTCTTTTGCACATGAAAATTTAGTTTTCCCAGCACCCATTTATTGAAGAGACTTTCTTTTCCCTATTGTGCCCTCTTGATACCTTTGTCAAAAATTAGTTGACTGGTTGTTTATGCCATTGTAATACTGTTTTGACAACCATAGCTTTGTAATATAATTTTAAGTCAGGAACTATGATGCACCAACTTTGTTTATCTTTCTCCGAATTGTTTTGGCTATTCAGGGCAGTGGTCCCCAACTTTTTTGTGGAAGACAATTTTTCCATGGACAGGGGTGGAGAGGGATGGTTTGGGAGTGATTCAAGTCATTACATTTATTGTACGCTTTATTTTTATTATTACATTGTAATGTACAATGAAATAATTAAACAACACACCATAATGCAAATCAATGGGAGCCCTGAGCTTGTATTGCTGCAATTAGACCATCCCATCTGGGGGTAATGGGAGACAGTGACACACAAAGTGTTTTGCTTATGTCTAGTCTATTCTATGACCTCATTTGGGTGGCTGTCACTGCAGAAAACCCTGCTTCACAAAGATAGGAGGTTGGAAATGGAAGCAGTGCTTTTGTGGCAATCTCAGGATATTCTGCCTTGACTTTAATTCAGAATGTATGGCAATTTGAAGTTGTACCAAACACACTTTCAAGACCACTGTCATTTGTGATCTCAAGCAGTCGATCCTCTTCTCCCACAGGCAAAGTTGATTCGCCTGGCTTATTCACAATGGATCAGGGATCCATTTCTTCCCCTGTTCAGGGGTCTTTTGTAGTTGGGAAGTAATGTTCAAACTCTTTTGAAAGCTGAGAGAGGTGATCATGCACCGATTGGGAGAAAGAAGGCCCTGGCTCAGTCTCTTTCAAAATCTCTGCTAATGTTTGAAACATGTCACAAATCTCAATGTTCACTCATTGCCCCATAATTCCAGTTTGGCCTTGAATGTAGCCACTTTATCTGCCAGCTTGAACACAATTGTCATTCTCTACTGAAGTGACAGATTGAGTTCGCTGAACAGGTTAAATATGTCACTCAAGTAAGCAAGTTTTGTGACTCATTCTGTGTCACTGAAATGTGCTAACAGTGGTGACTTTTTTCTAAAATAAATCTCTGGAGGCCCTCATAACTCAAAAATTCTGGCTGGTGATATACCTTTAGAAAGCCATCTCACTTCTGTGTATAAGAGAAGAAGCGTATGCTGTGTGTCCATTTCCTCACAGAGCTGCATGAGCAGATGTGAGTTAAGGGCATGTGTTTTAATGTGGTTGATAAAATTTTAATCACATCCTGCAAAATGTTGTTAAGTTCAGGCGATATTTTTCGACTAGCAGGAATTTTTCTATGGATGACACCATGCATGGACTCACACTCAGAAGCGACCTCTTTGACCTGTGTAGTAAAACCAGAAAGCCGTCCAGTCATGGCAGTCATTCCATCCGTGCACATATCGACATAAGATGACCAATTCAGTTTTCCTAATATGTATTCATTCAAAGACCTGAATAGCTCTGCAGCTGTGGTATTGGTTGGCAACGAAAGCATACATAACAGATCCTCATGCACATCCTTCTGAAAATATTTTCAACAAAAAAGCAAAATGTTGCCTCATTGTCAACATCGGTGGATTCATCTACTTGGTTTGCATACCATTATTTACTAATCTTCTCTAAGAATTGTGCTTCAATATCCTCTGCCGTTTCATCAACTTGTCTAGATATGGTGTAACCACCTTTTGAACTGCAGCCTCTCCTAAAAGTTCATGGCACATGTCCTTAGCAGCAGGCAGGATTAACTATTCACCTATAGTAAAGGGCTTCTTAGCTTTAGCAATGTGGTTAGCCACTAAGAATGATGCTCTCGGTGCAAAGACACATTTGATGAAGTGATGGCCTTCAACAATTGCTTCTGTTCTTCATGTTCATGGTTTGTTTGTTTTGTTTTTCTTTTGAAAAACTCCAAAGGCTTGTCTTTTAATGCAGGGTGGTTGGTCTCCATGTGGCAAAGCAGTTTTGAAGGTTTCATGACTTCATTGGATAGCCAGTAACCACATATTATACAAAGTGGACTTGGAGAATGTGAGTCACCTGTTGCAATCTAAATAGGACTCTTAGTATTTTCTTTTAAATGCAGCTTTCTTTTTGTTGGCAGTCTTAGGGTCTTCTGCTGTCTCATCATTGGGTCTTTCCCTTTTCAAAGAAGCTCTCCAGTGATGTTTGTTTTTTACTCATTTTAGCTAGGATTAGCTTGTGGGCTTACCAAAACTGTGACTGAGACAAGGGCGCAGTCGAAAAGAGACACAAGCAGAAGTAGGAAATAAAGTAAAGGATGGGCCACATGCAGACTAAAATAAGTGTTGGATTCTGACTTAAAGCATGCCACCAGATGCAGCTGTACAATTGAAGTACACCTGCTCACTTGCTACTCACTGATAGAGTTTTGATATGAATCTGCAAGCAACTGATTTATTGTGGTTTCTGCGCAGTCAAACCTCACTGCTCATGTTAATCTGTATTTGCAGCCCGCCCCCCAGTGCTAGCATCACCACCTCAGCTCCACCTCAGATCATCAGGCATTAGATTCTCATAAGGAGTGTGCAATCTAGAGCCCTCACGTGTGCAGTTCACAGTAGGGTTTGTGCTTCTATGAAAGCCTAATGTCATTGCTGATCTGACAGGAGGCAGAGCTCAGACATTGGTGCATGCATTGGGGAGCAGCTGTAAATACAGATGAAGCTTAGCTCGTTCATCCTGCTCTGAGGCTCAGTTCCTAACACGCCACAGACTATTGGTCCATGACTCCAAGGGTTGGGGACCCCTGATTCAGAGTCTTTTATGGTTCCATACAAATTTTAGGTCTTTTTTTTTTCTGTGAAGGATGCTTTTGGGATTTTGCTAGGAAATGCATTGAATCTGTATATTTTTTAGATAATATGAACATTTTAACAAGACTAATTCTTCAGATTTATGGGCACAGGACATTATTCTATTTACTTGTGGCTTCTTCAATTTCTTTATTGATATTTTATAGCTTTCAGTATATGGATCTTTTACTTTCTTGATTAAATTTTTTCCTTTTTGGTATAATTCTATTGTAAATGGTATTGTTTTCTTGATTTTTTTTCCATTAGGTAATTATTTGTGCATTAAAGTGCTACTGATTTTCATCCATTGATTTTGTATGTTGAAACTTTATTGAATTAATTTATTAGTTCTAACAGGTTTTTTTGAAATCTTTGGGATTTTCTACATATAGGATTATGGCACCTATAAATAGAGATAATTTTACTTCTTCCTTTATCATTTAGATGTCTTTTATCTATTTTTCTTGTCTGATTGCTTTTCCATGTTGAGTTGCAATGGGCATTCTTTCTTTGTCTTAAATCTTAGTACAAGAATAAGTTTTTGATGTTTCCCTATTGATTATAATATATAGCTGTGGGTTTTTCATAGATGACCTTTATGTTGTTGAGGAATTTTCTTTCTGAACTTAAATTGTTGAGAGTTTTTATTAAGAAAATATATTGCTCTATGTCAAATGCTCTTTTTTCACATCAATTGAGATAATCATGTGCTTTCTATCTTTTATTATGATTTATTACATTGATAGATTTGCACATGTTAAGCCAACCTTGCATGTCAGAGATAAATACTGCTTGGTGGTGATATATAATCTTTTTGGTTTGTATTTGAATTCATTTTACTAATATTTTATTAAAGATTCTTGCATCAATGCTCATCAGAAAAAAATTAACCTGGAGTTATTTTTTCTTGTGATGCCTTTGTCTGGCTTAGGTATCCATGTGACACTGACTTCATAAAATGTGTATGTGTCTTTTCTTTTTGCCAGAATAGTTTAGGAAGTATTAACATTAATTCTTCTTTGAATGTTTGGTAAAATTCAGCAGCAAAGTCATCTTCTGGGCCTTTGTTGGAAGAGTTTTAATTACTCTTTCAATTTCTTTCTTTGTTATTGATTTGTTCAGGGTTTCTACTTCTTCCTGACTCAATCTTCATAGGTTGCATATTTCTAGGAATGTATCCATTTCCTCTGGGTTATCCAATTTATTTGCCTTTAATTGTGCATAATACTCCCTTATAATCCCTTTTCTTCCTGAGAATACTGTTGTTTCTTCACTTTCACTTTTTATTTTTTTTATTTTTTTATTTTATTTTTTTTTTTTTTGAGTTGGCGTCTCACTCCGTCACCCAGACTGGAGTGCAGTGGCCGCTTCCGGCCACCGCAGCCTCGACCCGCTGGGCTCCGGCGATCCTTCCGCCTCAGCCTTCCGAGTAGCCGGAATTACAG
>CAUYQG010159901.1:0-30660 GCA_963574415.1 Tarsius wallacei | reverse complement strand
CAGCAACCTGGATGGAACTAGAGTCTATAATACTGAGTGACCTCTCACAGAAACAAAAAACTAAGTATCACATGTTCTCACTCATATAGTAGACCTTGATCATCCAACGTATTACCACAAGAAAATGACTGACAGTGGTGGGAAATGATCGGGGGGTGGGAGGGATAGGGGAAGGAATTAATGGCAGTAAATACCTGTCTGAGGATGGGGGAACACTTCCTATCAACAAGGGTGCCTGAAGGAGACATATTTGTGTACCTAACCCTTAACTGTACCCCTCAATATCACAATAAAAAAAATTGTATATTAAAAAAAAGAATATTAGAATCATTTTCCACCTTCCAATTAACCTTAAATGTAAGAAAAATATATCAGTGTCCAGGACAGGTTTGTAAGCCCAGGATTATGTTCATTAGAGAGCTAAAATTAAAGACATTAAGAATCATGCATCTTTAGAGATTTCCCTCCTTATATCTTAAAAGAGTAATTATATCTTAGCTTCTCATACTGTGCTCAAATGAAAGACTAGACTAGATCCTGCTGTATGTGTGACTACTGTGTTCATTTTTATGGTTGAATAATATTTTGCTATTTGTTTCTCCATTTACTGGTTGATGGACTTTATGAGTCATTTCCTATTTTTGGCTATGTTAAGAAAGTTGTTGGGAATAATTATGCTTAAATATGTTTGTGGACACATCTCCATTTGAGATTAATAATTTATTATTAATAATTATGAAATGTGTAAAATAGTATGAAATTATTGAATCACATGGTAAGTCTATATTACCTTTTCATCAAGCTATCATACTGTTTTCCCAAGGGATTGAGTCACCATTCCTAACAGCAATGAATGGAAGATGCACTTGCTCCACAAACTCAACCAAAGTTGGTGTTGTCAGGAATTTTAACTTTGTCACATCAGTGGGCATGTAATGGTGTTAACTTTCATTCATCTGGTAATAAGCTGTGTTGTGCATAATTCATCTGCTTAAATATGATTTGTCTTTATTTGTGAGGTTCAAGTATGTTGATTAGTTTTACTGAAATAGTTTTGCCCTTTTATTAATAAATATTAAGTGTTCTTTATATATGAGTATTCTGAATGGAAGCCCTATGAAAAGAAATAGATTTTGCAAATACATTTTCTTTTATTCATTATCTTAAATGTGTTTTTGAAGATTTTGTACCATTTATGAAATTGCCTTTATAAGTGTTTTGTATATCATTATTTTTATGTCCTGTAAAATAAAACTTTTTCTGGCCCAATGGTCACTAAAATTTTCATCCAATATGTTCTTTAAAAATAACAAATCTAGCTCTTTTGCTTAGTTCTATATTCTGCTTTTAGGTCTTTTTTTGTGTGATGTAAATTAAAAATTGAGTTACACTTATTTTCATAAAAATATTTTGTTTATATTTTATTGTTTGTTTGGAAAATTCTGTCTTCTTTCCTGTTAAATTATTTTGGTACTTGGTTTTTGAAATGCAATTGATAATATGATTATGGGACTATATATAGACTGTATTTTATTTCATTTATCCATATGTCTATTTTTAAACCATACCACAATATCTTGAAGATTGAAGCAATGATTCTAAGTAGTATAAGTTTTACAGATTTGTTTATTTTCAAGATATATTTCTGAATATAATATATTTTATCATCACATTTAAATTTGAAAATCAGTTTTCCAAGCACTTTATATAATTTTCCAAAATTGTGATTAGGATTTCATAAATTTGTATGTAATTTTTGCAAAATTACAATCTTCAAAAATAGTGAGTTGTAGCCAGGATCGGTGGCTCAACCTGTAATCCTGCACCTTTGGGAGGCTGAGGTGAGTGGATTGCCTGAGCCCGTGGGTTCGAGACCTGCCTGGGCAAACGAGACCTCATCTCTACAATAAAAAAAAAAAAAAAATCAGCCGGGAGTGGTAGTGTGCGCCTGTAGTTCCAGCTACTCAGAAGGCTAAGGCGGAAGGATCACCGGAGCCCAGCAGGTCGAGGTTGCGGTGGCCGGGAGCGGCCACTGCACTCCAGTCTGGGCGACAGAGTGAGACTCCAACTAAAAAAAAAAAAAATTGTGAGTTGTGTAATTCATGAACATTGGATATATTTTCATTTAGTTAGGTCTTATTTAATTCTCCTTTGCAATATTTGTGTTTTTATATATAAATGTTTTACATCTCTTTTACAATTGACTTTTAGCCATATTATATTTTGATGTATTTAAAGAAATTTTATTGTAACATAATTGTCATGCAATAATAGTCATTTATTATAAGTGTACAATTCAATGATATTAGTAAATGTATAGAGTTGTGCAACTACCACCACTCCAATTTTAAAACAATTATGCCATCCAAAATAATTTTACTGTCTGCTTGCAATTATTTTCTTTTACCCTTCATTTCTAAGCAAGCACTGATTTATTTTCTGTATTTATAAATTTACATTTCCAGAATTTCATATATAAACAGAATCATATAATTTATGATGCATCATGTCTGAATTTCTTCACTGAGCATGCTGTGATTGAGATTCATGCATGTTGTATCATAAATCAATACCTCATTGCTTTTAAATTCTTAATATTAATTACTCTACATTTTGTTGATTGTTCAACAGTGGAGAAACTTTTGAATTGTTTTATTTTGTTCTGTGGAGACATATCAGTCTATATATAATTAATATAGAAGATATGCTTTCTATTCCTGCATGAGTCAGTTTTGATTATTTGAGCCTATCAAACAATTTTGCCAATCAAGATTGTCAAATTGGTTAGCAAAAGCATTTCTTAATATTCTATTATGATTATTATTATTATTATTACATGTCTATAGCATCTGCAATGATGCTTTTCCTTTCATTCAGGATATTGAAATATGTCATTTTTCTTTCTTCCCTGTCTAGCCAATCTAAAGGTCCATTTTTATAATGATTTTTTTCAAAGAACCAGATTTTTTTTCAATTTTTTTTCTCTAAACCATAAAGTTACATTGTATGCTTTCCAAATAATTGGAGATTGTCTAGTTATTTGATTGTCATTGCTTTGTATTGTAATTTCATTATGAGATTGTATATTTGTAATTTTTCTTTTTTTTTTTCTTTTTTGGAGATGATATCTTTTTTAGTCACCCAGTATACTCTCAATCCTGGTAAATTTAACTTGTAAACTTGAAAATAGTATATTTCATTGTTATTGTTTGGTGTTTTATTCTATTGACATTTTAATTAAAATGATTTTAATATTGTTCAGATACTCTATGAGTATACTGATTTCTAATGAGGAAACAGGTAATTAAGTGAATTTTTGTATTTACATGCATATATCCTGTATGTAATTCACTTTTTTTTTCTTACTGATAGTTTCAATATTTATTCTTTTTCTATGTCTTTCAGCAATTGGATATAATGTATCTTAGTGTAACCACCTTTGCTTTATTTTGGTTGATTATTTTTCAGGTATTTCATAAATAGCTTTCAATATGTTTAGAAATATTCTACCATCATATTTTCAAACAAATTTTCTGCCTCTTTCTCATTCTTTTTTGGGAATTTTCATTGCACATATTGAAATATTTGATATCATCTAGCATGTTATTTAAGCCTCTGTTCATTTTTAAATTCATTTTTCTGTTTTTCATCATGGATGATTTCTAATTATTTATTCTGAAATTCATTTACTATTTCTTCTGTCATCTTCATTTGGATGTTTAACACATTTATCAAATTTTAAATTTTATATATTGTATTTTTTATTGTAGAACATTTATGTTTTAAAAAAGTTATTTCCCTTTATCTGTTGATTTTTTCTCTTTAATTTATTAAGATTTTATATATATTTAAATTTATTAATTTATATATAACCTTAAAATTCTTAAAAATCTTTTATTATTTTGGTATTAACATTTGTGGTAATTCAGAATTGTATACTGAAAAATAAGCAGGTTAAATTATAGAGACGTTTAGTTCTTTTTTTTTTTTTAATCTAGTGGGTGTTTGTGTTATTGTTTAAGTAAGCAATTATCATACTGGTGTAGCCCTCACAGGCAGAGACTATCTTGACAAATATATATATATATATGTATTTTTTTTTTCAAAAATTTAAAAAGGGTGCAATAATTGGGAACTGATTCCCTCATAACCCTCCCCCCCACACACACACCTATGATCATATACTTTTCTCCAGAGGCTTCATGCAGTTTACTCCGTGGTGCTGTCAGGTTGTCTCTTTCTGTATCATGTCCTGTTTTATGGTAGTTTTCTGCAAGTAATCATTCTGTAGTGTCTACATTTTTGATTACCAGAATCCTGAAGTACAGTTATGTACATGGTACTTTAAAAATTAAAGAAATACACTTCATATAAAACATATAGTTTATCTTTCATGAACTCCTCAGTGACATATTATAGAAATCTTAGTTGCATGTGACTAGAGTAAAAAGTATAATATTATATCAGTGTATGCTTAGGAAAAAGAGAGAAAATGAATTAAGAAATGGTGAATACATTTAGAATGAGATGTGTTGACTACTGTGAGAATTCACAGGAGCCAGTGAATGAAACCATTCCTATAACCTGCAAAAAATGGTGTATTATTAGTAGTATAATTCGAAGAGATTTTTAAAAATATTTTCTTCCCTTAAATGCTTAAATTTCCATGATGGTGTTACTCATTTAAAATTCCAACATTGAGTGCTTAAAATATAAATACATTTCTAGACTGTATTTTGTTATAATACTTATAAACTGCAAAATGTAAAAAACCAGTTTATTCTATTTTAGCTAAAATAATACGAAGTTGCTTCAGTATCTTATTAATAGCTGGACTACTACACTTAAAAATAAAATATAAACTGTTTTAAAATATTTGAAGTAATTTTTCAATATTCTTTATTTTCTCAAATAGGCAAGAACAGTAGATCTGTAAAATAGACTGAAAATGCTAAGGTATGTGCTGAACTGAAGACTCATACCATATTCCCATGAATGGACAATCTGTTAGGTCTATCAATCAGTTTCTCAATGTATCTATTCAGTACATTAATAATGTTTAATGAAGACGGCCGGTCTCACCCAGCACCCAGAACCAAGCTGCTGGTCACCCAGGGAGGCCCTAGGCACCTGCCCGCAGAGATATCAGCTCCATTTCTGGCTGAAGTACCCTGTGAGGGGCCAAAGCCACTCTTACCACTCGCCACCTGCCCTTTGGAGCTCTGGAGCTGCAGGCCCACCCTGGCTGAGGCACCCAGCATACGACCCCATGCTTGTGTAAAGGAACAGCATATCTTAAGGAGGTGCTGATTGGTGGCTCTCAACTCCAGAGGAGGGAACTCCTGGCTCCCTCCTCCACCCCAGCCTGCTGGTGGCACACCAGATCCAGCGCCCAGCTTAGCCGCTGATCCCCAGTGCCTCACACGCCACCATAGCCCATCATAGTGGATAGCCCATGGGCCCAGACAAGCGGAGAGAAAGGATCCGCGAAAGAGGAGCTGCCCACCTAGGCCATTTTCCAGGCAGAGATTTGCATTGTCCCGACCACCTACAAGCTGCCTCCACCTCGGTTCCCAAGGTAACGTAGATAAACAGGAGACAAATTCCCTCCCCTACGCTGAATCAGACGCAGGCAACTAAGTGCCACAGACCTCTCAGGCAGCAGGATAAAGGAACAAACCCAAGCTGAGAGTAAATCTAGCTGCCTGCAATGAAAGCAAAGGGGAGAGGCTGGAGATCAGAGATAAAGAGATCAGGAAAGATTCCAGAGCTAGTCTGATTTCTTATTTTGACTTCTGATTTTACCATTTTGATGGTTTGTTTTGCTCACTTTTGTTTGCTTTTTGACTTACACTATCTGTTTGTGTTGGGGAAAATGCATCAAAAAGCTTGATTTTATTGGACTGTCTTTGTGTGGTTACCAGTATGCTTTCAGGAATTTTCCTTGTGTGTCTTTTTCACTTCTCTCTGGCCTTGTGTCTCTTTTTCACCTGTTAGTTGGTATGTATATCTGTTTTCCCTCTCACTCTTCTCTCTTTCTAACTTCCTATTGAACCCCCCATCTCCATTATTTTCTTCTTTTATACCTCCTTTTGTTCCAGGGACCAAACCTACATCCCGCTGCACAGACAGATGGTAAGGCAGTAGGAAATAGGTTCCAGTGTGCCAAAACACCTGTTGGTGGGTGCTAGAATCAGCATATAGATTCTGAATCACAGCTTCCCCTTAGATTCCAGAAGCAAAATCTAAATTTCTCAACCAACTCATCTTTGACAAAGCCTCCACCACCTACCAATGGGGAGAGGCGAACCTCTTCCGTAAATGGTGCTGGGAAAACTGGCTGACCACATGCAGAAGATTGAAGCAGGACCCCTATCTATCCCCATACACAAAAATTAACTCCAAATGGATCAGAGACCTAAATGTAAAACCTCAAACCATAAGAACCTTAGAAAATGCAGGACATACCCTCATGGAAATTGGAACTGGCATCCAAATTGGAACTGGCATCCAATTCCTGAACAAAACCCGAAACCCACAGGCCATAAGAGATAAGATAGACAAGTGGGACCTCATTAAACTAACGAACTTCTGCAAACCCAAAGAAACCATCAAGAGAGCAGGGAGACAGCCTACAGATTGGGAAAAAGTGTTTGCCAACTCCAGGTACATATACAGAATGGTATACTACGCAGCCATAAAAAAGAACAAAATCATGAATTTCGCAGCAACCTGGATGGAACTAGAGTCTATAATACTGAGTGACCTCTCACAGAAACAAAGAACTGAGAACCACAGGTTCTCACTCATATAGTAGACCTTGATCATCCAACTAATTACCATAAGAAAATGACTGACAGTGGTGGGAAACTATGGGAGGGGAGGGGGAGGATGATAGGATTAATGGTAGTAAATATCTGTCTGAGGATGGGGAGACACTTCTTATCAACAAGGGTGCCTGAACGAAGCATATTTGTATACCTAACCCTTAACTCTACCCCACAATATCATAATAAAAAATATTGAATATATAAAATTTAAAAAAAAGAAAACTATTGATTTATGGAAACCAGAAGGCATGGTGTGAGACTGTGAGGACAGGGGTTAGCAGGAGACGAGACAATCAAAGATATAACAAACACCAGTAACGTAGACTTTTAAGAAAAAGTGCATCTAATTCTCAGCTGAGGTTATGTGCTCTTCTGAGATGTAAAGATGTACATTCCCATGCCGGGCTCGGTGGCTCAGCCTGTAATCCTGCACCTTGGGAGGCTGAGGTGAGTGGATTGCCTGAGCCCACTAATCAAAAAATTAGCTGGGCGTGGTAGTGTGTGTCTGTAGTTCAAGTTACTTGGAAGGCTGAGGCGGAAGGATCGCCGAAGCCCAGCAGGTCGAGGCTGCGGTGGCCGGGAGCAGCCACTGCACTCCAGTCTGGGTGACAGGGTGAGACTCCAACTCAAAAAAAAGAAAAAAAAGATGTACATTCCCCCTCTGATTCCCTCAAACCCTTAGTAACACCTACACATACACGCGCGCGTGCACACACACACACACACACACAGGCCTAGAAAGAGGGATAATTTTATGGAAATCAAGAAAGCTGGGTTCGCAGTCAGGGTTGACATGGGTGGGACCAGGTACCAAGGATGCGACCACCCACGCCCTGGATTCATTTAACAGCAGCAGGAGGGCCTGTCCAGAAGTGACATCTATTGTCATCAGCAGAACTGACAGCCAAAAGTGGGCATGGACTGTGGATTGCCCTGAGACATGACATCTGTGGTGCAAAATGACTAGTTTCGTCCTCATGACAACCCTCTGAGGCAGGAACTCTTCTGATCTCCATGCCATAGGCTGGAAGGTGAGGCTCAGAGGGGTTATACCTGTGGTCCAGAGCCCATGCTTTTCATCACTGAGCTGCACATCCCCTCCTGAAAAGATGATACCTCCCAGGAACACCTGCAGTGCTATTGGACTTTGTCTCAGATTTGTGGATGAGGCATGGGTTTTAAGGCAATTTTGTTTTGAAGTGGTAGGAGGGACCCCCAGATGTTTGGCTCAAAATGATATGAAAAAGGAATGACGTACTCAGGCACCTCAGGTTTGCTTTCTAACTTCTAGTATGTGACCTTGGCAAAGCTGTTTATCTTCTCCCATCCTCAGCTTCCTCATCAATAAAGTGGTAGGCTGGTAAGAAGATCTACCTCGTGGGATCATGTACGTCCTAAATCCCCTAGTGAACTTAAAGCAGGTAACACACGGCCCAGTACATAAGTGCCCAGTAAATGGAACCTTTTATTTGCTATCTCCAGTTAAAATATATACTGACGCTGAGGGTATGCGCAAACAGCTGGCCCCGGCAAACCTGCTCAGTCTCTCACTGTCAGGTGCACCTTCTATAAATGAAAAACATCTGGTTTACTTCATATAAGCCAGCAGGGTTTCTGTCAAATTAAATAAATACAAGCCTAAAGAAAATGTAGGGGATATACACATTCAAGTGGTCACTTTAATGCACGATTGTGTGAACCAAATATTAAAACAAAAAATGAAAGATTTCTGCCACTGTCTGAATATAGGGTGATTAGTTGCTACTTGGAATTTATATAATTCCGTGTTTCCAAGGATTAAAGTTTCTTATTCCAAGTTCAACACATATGCTGAAGCTTTGCTTTCTTTCTCCCACCAGGATTTTTACAGGGGAGACTGAAATAAGATTAAACAAACATAAAAACCTGTATCACATTTTCAGCTGGAAATAAAAATGAAAGCCTGAATCAGTCAATCCACCTCTCTACTTCCAGCTGAGCCATAAATGTCAGTTGTTCTACTTCAATAGAAACAGAGGGCCTGTCTCATATCTCTATGGGGAGCCAAGTGAGATGAGAAATGGGCTCAGAAAAAAAAAGAGCTGATTGTTTTAAAAAACTGCAATGCTGGGTGTACTTGGAGTTCGCAAACAGCAGTAACTGCTGAACACCAGATTTTTAGCTATCAAAGAGCCACTGTTAAAGAGTTAAGCCTCATCCCACAAGAGGGCTTTGACAACATGTGATGCAAATAAAAATATTTCTGTTGTACATTTTCTTTCTTAAATATTCCAGAGAAAATAACAAAAGCTGGAAAAAGAATCACCAACGGGAAGGGAAAAGGTTAACTGTCCTAGCTTTCAAAGATCATTGAAACGTACCCTGCATAAAGAGTGAGATGAATTGTGGGGTCACATGCATTCACGTTGATAGGTACTTGAAATATTAAACATAAAAAGTGTACAACGGAATTCATGAATTTGTATTCACAAAATGCATCCTTTAAAAATAGTATGTTTAATATTCTTAGATGGAGACAAATTTTTGTTTTTAAAAAGAAGAATAAGAAACAAAAAAATCTCATGGTTTTCAGAATTCCAACTGGCTTAAATTGAATTTTTACCCCTTTGTTTTATCTGAAAACAAAGCCAGCGTGCTTATAAGAGAACACAGGAAGATCTCACTATTGCACCATGCTTTAGCATGCTTTAGCAGCATTTGCAAAACAGATACGAGGTAACCTTTGACAGCAATGCCCTGTCAACTGCTGTCAGCTTCCTTCAGCCCGTGCCTTGGAATTGGACATTCCCAGGTATCATCTCAGGGAAATAATTTTCCTACAATTCAAGGCAAGCAATGCTGTTATTGATGTGTAATGAGCAGAGACAGGTCACATCAGCAGAACTCTGTCCTCACCACATGCTCAGCACACACACACTCACTACTGTTAGAAAGACCCATGATCGGCCTGTGACCATCCTGAGGCGTGGCTTTGTACTGAGAAGGTCACTCTCAGGGCAGAAGACACAGTTCTTAGAATATTCAGTAATTCCACTGCTGGGCAGAGTAAAATCCTTGGAACAAGACATCTAAAGGAACAAAAATCATGTTGAAAGTGTTTCCGAAACAGTGATTTTTGTGTATGTCGAACAGAGGAGCATTTGATTTCACTTTTATTTTAAAATGCTTGTGGGCAGAATGGTCTGCTGTGCCACTGCTGTGGGTGTCTCCAGCAAGTTCAGCCAGTATGAAATCTGCACCAGGAGCTCTCCCCGTCAGAAAGAACATACTCCTCCATCTCCACATCCTTCTTCTGCATGCACAGAGGTCAATTAGTGAGCGGTGGATGTGCTTTAATCAGAGGCAGAGGGGATCCTGGAGGTATTGAAACATTCACCTGCTAAAGATCATTCCCCATTTAGCTTTTCAATTGCTGTACAGTCATTTAATTAAGGAATGGGTGTAGAATGAGCATTCAGATGGCCCCCCGGTTCGACTCAACAGTTTTTCAACTGTAGGACGATGTGAATGCAATACACATGCAGTAGAAAACAACCGGACTTCAAATTCTGAATTTTACGATTTTCCCGAGCTAGTGATATTCAGTATGATTCTCCTGCAATGCTGGGCAGTGGCAGTCAACAGCAGCTCACAGCCACCCGATCATAAGATCCTGAGAGTGAGCAACTGATGCCCTACGATGTTGCCAGATGACTTTGCCCAACTGTCGATAATCCATGTGTTCTGGGCATGTTTAAGGTGGACTAAGGTGAGCTGGGATGTTCAAGGTTAGAGTATTAAATGCATTTCCACCTTAAGATAGCTTCAACCTTCCATGGGTTTACCGGACTCAGCCCCATTGTAAGTCACAGAGGAGTATCTGTATGTGGGTAGAGGGTTAGAGCCAGGATGGAGTGGACGCAGAAAGAGATCAAGGAGGAAAGAGTTGCAAGCAGAAGTTGGCTCAAGCTTCACAGTGGGGCTGAATGAGAGTCAGATGGGAGATGGAAATAAATTTATTACTTTTATTTGGAGTTGCACCAATTTTTTAGTTCCTAAGACCAACGGATTACTTCTATCCTTTAAAAGTAAGAAAGCCATACTATTACGTATGGAGGCATGAGTTAGCAGTTCTTGCATACTTTCTTGGTAAATAAGTTTTTAGTCTCTATTATTAGGTTCACAATCTAATGTTTTGTCTAAACTATATTTACAGTAGATGTAGCCTATAATTAGTTTGGGGTTAGCAGATAATAGGATAAGAGATAGGAGACGTATGGTTATTAGTGTATTTTCTCGGGTGAAGGAAGGGTTAATATTACTATTGTGATATGTATATTTCCCTCGTTGTGTTGTGGTTAGCATATATAGAGAGTAGAGGGCGGTGATAAGCGTGTTTACTGCTATTAAGATAATTGTTAGCAGGGCTCGGTGGCTCAGCCTTTAATCCCGCGCCTTTGGGAGGCTGAGGTGAGTAGATTGCCTGTGCCCGAGGGTTCGAGACCCACCTGGGCAACTTGGCGAGACCTCATCTCTACAATAAATTAAAAAAATCAGCCGGGCGTGGTAGCGCACGCCTGTAATTCCGGCTACTCGGAAGGCTGAGGCGGGAGGATCGCCGGAGCCCAGCAGGTCGAGGCTGCAGTGGCCGGGAGCGGCCACTGCACTCCAATCTGGGTGACAGAGTTAGACTCCAACTCAAAAAAAAAAAAAAAAAGATAATTGTTAAGTGTGATCATGAGAAGGATGCTATTACTACAGATAGTTCACCGATTAAGTTAATAGTAGGGGGAAGGGCTAGGTTGGCTAAGCTAGCAAGGAGCCATCATGTGGCTGCTAGGGATAGTAGAGTTTGAAGACCTCAGGCTAAGGTTATTGTTCGGCTGTGGATACGTTCATAGTTTGTGTTTGCTAGGCAGAGCAATAAGGAGGAGGTGAGACCATGTGCGATTATAAGAACGGTGGCTCCGATAAAACTTCAAGGGGTTTGAAGTGGGCTGAGCAGACACAATCAGAAACTGAGAACACTTAAAGGGGCTAGAGACACCTGTTTCCTACTCCTTAATTATTTTTTTTTGTAAGAAAGGCCAGCTGAGACCAGAAAACGAGAGTGAACCAGAGAAGTTCGCATCCCTACAACTATTTTCATATCACAATGAAACAGAACAGTTTCGAGAAAATACTATCACAGACAGTTCTCAGGAAAAAAAAAAGATTAACCTTAGAGTCACAGATAAACAACAGCATACTCAAAGAATGTAAGGTTAGAAGAGATGTTTAGCGATCTAGTCTAAGAGTTCTTGACATCTGGGGACCCATGGACTACTTTAGAAAATACGAAAAAAGCAATGAACTTTCTTTTGAGAAAAAATGCCTATATGCACAAAGATGTAACATATTACTATTTTAAAGTGTTGGCAAATCTCCGGAGCCCTTTGGGCTATGGATAGAGGGCATCTAAGCCCACTGGCTCCCATCCATTCCTACCCCATTATGAAGTGACAAAGCAGAGGGTCCAGTTGGTAAAATAAGATATCATAGTTTCAAATAGCCAGAGTTGTGGCAGGGCAGCAGAGTGAGCTCCATTGCCTGTGATTCCTAAAGCAAGATCCTTCCCACTGCTTTGTGAATCATAAAAGAAATGTCTACTTTTTTTGTTTATATCTCATGCCCAAGATGCATAAAAATCAGTCTTCTGCTGCCATTCAAATTCGAGGGGCCACAAGTCAAAATGTTAAGAAACCTAGACCATTAAACAAGAGCATCCTTGTTTTTACAGATTGAATTTTTTTTTTTAATTCTTAGAAAAGCACATTTCTTATGAGAACTGCCTTGGTACTCAGGAAGTGAAATCCTGTTGGTCCCTGTCCGTCTGCTCCCAGACATGACAGTAGCCCAGAGCAGACTCCAACCATTGGCTGCGCACACAAGTGCGCTCCTCCATCACTGGCTGGCCATCTTTTTGAGGCAGTTCCCTCTCATTCTCATTATCGTTCAGCTTAGAACCCCTTTCTCCATTCAGAATACGGGCTGCCGTTCTTTCCAAATCACGGCAGAACTTCCAGGTTGTCATGGGACCAAACCCCCTTGCTTGCCATCTTCACTGATTAATGAATCCTCCTGAAATCCAGGCCTGAAGTGTAAGCGATTTTGTTGAAAAAGCCCCTTTAGGCGATGAAGCAAGGGTTTGGGTGGGCTCTTGTACCACTTGGCTGAAGATGCTAATCAAAAATTACTATATAACAATATTTTTTGGATCCGTTTTTTTCCTTCGCTTTGCAAGAGCAAGGACTAGTCCTTAGAGAGGCAAAGATTCTAGGAAAAAGTAGAACACCAGTTACATAACTTTAAAAAAGAGTATGGAGAATGCTAATCTTTCCAAGAGTGGTCATGATCCAGAGTGCTGCGGTCACTGCCTAATGCAAGAGGCAGCCAACAAGATGCAGGTCCTCGGGGCACTGGCTGAACCTATCCCAAGGAAGGGGGTTTTCAGTGCCAGGTCAGACGAGTCCAGGCCAGCCAAGGTGACCATCCGAAACCTTTTCCATGATTGCCACACTTGTCCTCATCTCATCTTCCCTCTCCCTCGCAGGCTTTTCACAGCCGAGAGGGCTGCACAGCACACGCCCTTTGGGGACTCCTTGGGAGCCAGGTGTCAAACGCCAAGGTCTGATTTTGCACTAAGGGCCAATTAAATCCTGAGAGCTGCAGGAAATGTGTCCACTCTGAGTTTGTCCCCATTTCTCACAAGGGGAAAACTAGCAGACACCCTACTGCTAGGCAATCGCTGAGAAAGGCGCAGGGCTGTCCCTGGCAGGGCCTCAGCCAACAGCAAAGAGGAAAGAGCTGGTGTGTTCCTCTGTGTGAGCGCCTGGTGGTGTGTATTCAAATGGCCCCAGGAGGTGCTGGGCCTGGCTCAACTTTTGGGAGCTCCTTCCAAGCTGGCTACAACCTACCTCTCCAAGGTAGGTTTCCAGCTCTAAACCCCAACCCGCCAGTAATCTGACCTCCTTTAACATCAAGCCTCCCCCTGTCTCCTTCCTCACCCTGCCTGGGCAACCACCCCCGTTCATCTCGCTAGGGTCCTGAATCATGGACCTCTGCCCTTTCTCTTTACAGTTTATTGATGTAGTATAAATCTGTATGATCTCCCTTCAGGACTTTCCCTTTTAATTTTTAAGAGTCTGTTTTTGGTGATTCCACCAGGTATATACCCCAAAAGTTGAAAGCAGGGTCTCAAGCAGATATTTGTATATTCATACTCATAGCAGCATTATTCTCAATGGCTAAAAGGTGAAAGCAGCCCAAGTCCATTGATGGGTAATTGGATAAGCAAAATGTGTTCTATGCGTATGATGGAGTATTGTTCAGACTAAAATAAAATGAAATTCTTATACATATGACAGCATGGGTGAGCCTTGGGGACATTATGCTAAGTGAAATCAGCCAGTCACACAAAGACAAATATCGTATGATTTCACTTATATGAGGTACCTGGAATAGTCAAATGCATAGAAACAGAAAGCAAAATGGTGGTTGCCAGAGACTCAGGGAGGAGAAATGTTTAATAGGTACAGATGAAAAACTTCTGGAGGTGGATGTTGGTGATACTGGCACAATAATGTGTATGTCCTAAATGTCACTGAACTGTACACTTAAAAATGGTTAAAATGGCAATCTTGTGTCATTTATATTTAAACACAATGTTTTTGAAACTTTTAAGAGTCTATTTTGGGGAGCAAAAACAAGACTTATGAAAAATAAACCAAAGCATCCCCTGATCCCTGGAGCACATCTGCTGCGTGCAATAGTATGGAATTGAAAAAAAAGTCACTACTCAGATATTCCCTGCACTTTTTCACGACCCTGTGGTGCTTAAACAGCTGCCCTCAAATTTCTGGTATCTTCTGCAGGCCTGTGAAGCAGTGACCTGGCTCTGAGAGACGAAGCATCCCTATAGGCCCCGGATGATGCGATCCTTCCCACGTGGTTCTGCTGAGATGATAAGTATTCACAGCATGACATTCTGAGAAAAAAATTACATAAAAGCAATTTTCTTCAGTACTATTTCTGGACCTTGTATGAGTCACTCATTGCCTTCTGAAGTGCTTGCATTACTAATGAGAGCTTTCAATGCACAATACAGCAAGAATCCTTCAAAACTCAGTTGGGAAGGAGAATAAAGAAATTGCTGTTTCACTCTTAAGTTCATTCTGAAGAGTTAGAGACAAACCAGATAGAGGAACTGGCCACTTGTGCTGTGCTATGTGCTTCATCTGCAAAGCCAATCACCTGGAAGCACTAGTTCAATGCATCTAGAATCCCCCATGCCTACCTCAGTCATATGTAATGTTCCAAGTGCTCACTGTGCCAGTTATAAAAAATACAGTGACACATTTCTCGGTGAAAAATCTAGCTCATGTTATGTGTAGAGTTTAAATCTTTTGCTGCGTGTGGGCAGCGAAGTTGATAATGGCCACCTTTATAACAGCTATGGCTCAAGGGAACTCAAAGTCAAAGGGCTCCCAAAAGATCAATTCAAAAGATGTTTCAGGTAGGCTAAGGACCCTAGTTCAAAAGCTTCTCATAGGTAGCTGTTCACAGGACAGGCCATTATCAAACGATTTGTGCAAATCAGCATCTACATCCTTTCCACCCACCTCTCACACGGAGTTAAATAAGCATGCCCATGAGACCCTGAAAACTGTAAATTATTATCCAAATATAAAGAACTCCTATGAGCCTCCTTTGTAAAAATGAGAAAGCAGAGACACACAGAGATTAAACAATTTGCCCAGGGTAGCCCAGGAAATCATTAAAGAGTATGACTCCAGGCTGCTCTTAGTGGCTTCGAGACCTTCACTTTGCTCCCTCCACTCCATTTCCATTCTAAATCCCTTAAATTCAAAGAGCAATCACTTGCTTAAGTTACCTAGATCCCTTGGTCTATGCAAGGAAGAGGAAGACGATCAAAGCAACTACCAGCCAAAGAGGAAGAGAATTCCTTTTCCATCCCCTTGTAAACAACCTAGACAGGCAGAAGAGCTCCTTATTTTGAAAGAAACAGACCCATTTCTAAAGGGAATCTCCATCTTCTGGTTAATTCCCTTGACAATGGGCTTTCTCCTCATGTCCAGGAGGATATCACCTTATTTACTGTTTTCGCATCCTTTATTTGGGCTAGCATGTCACTGAACAGAACATCCTTCAGGAGTCATTTCTGCTACTGACACCAAAACTATCCCTCCCTCTTGCCACCCCCACCCCCATTTATACTAAATTTTTAGACTATAGGGATGAAAGTCATTACTAGAGATTCAGTCCAGTCCCAAAGAAGTTCAGAGACTTGTCCAAGGTTATACATCTAATTAGTGGCCCAGAGTGCCAAACCTTGTGTCTCTTCATTCAATCCCTTATCTGGCTCAGGTCTGATATGCAAGAACCAATCACTCCATCAATATTTGATATAATAGGAATGCATTTTATATCTTAACATGGAACCAATCAGTCTATTTATTGGTGGGAGGTAGAATGGGAAAAACAAATGTAAACTACCTTCATTAGATTTCATTGGTCTAATAAAAGAGAGGAACAGGCACTCAGGGCTCTAAGGGTCCACTTGATCTTTTTGATATTGAATGTTGTCCTTCCTGTCACCTGCACATCTGGTGTTGTCAATGCTTTGCATAATTGGTGGATGAGCACCTTGCCTGGCTCTGCATCTTGTATGGAAAACTGTGTGTGTGTGCATATGTACATGTGCATGGGTGTGTGTTCATGCCTGTGGGGTGGGAAGGGAGAGTTGGGGACAGAGGCAAAAACATAAGGACTAACTCTGTGGGTAGGGAAAACAGGTGGTCAGAAAGAACTGGAGTGTTCAGAATCAATTGGGGCATTTGAGTCTGAAGTCCCTGTCTGAGGCAGGCACAGTCAGCAGGAGGCATCATGTCATATCTGAAGGTGAAAATGAAACTGAAGAAAAGCAAATTCTGAGTCACTGTTATGAACCCCCTAAGATACTCCCTCCCTCTGGGCTTGAAACAGTTGTGTTGCACTCAAGGTTGCTTCCTCCCACCCAAGTAGAGTAGGGCACAGAAAATGTGCTTCTCTTTTGCTGAGAATAACCCCAACACAGTTAACACCTATTGGCAATAGTCCAGAGTTGGATTCTCTTTGGGGTCACCAACTTTGTCCTGGTCCAACGGCTCCTCAGATCAGCACCAGGTCCTGCTGTGTGTCTGAGTCAGGTAGGCTGAGGGAGAAGGACTTCTTTTCTTGCTAAAGTTTTGCGTCTGACTGGTAAATCTACTGAGCATTTTCAGAGGCCACGTGGCTTTTTTATGAAGAATGACATTACGATTTTCCATCTGATTGTACTATAAACTGTGCTGCTTCAAAATCCTTTCCAAGCCCAAGTGCATTGAATAGGGCAAAACTATTGCCTTCTGTCTTCCTTTGCCAAAGAAAATCAGAGAGGTGGTCGTGTTGGTGCAGGCCTACTCACGGCTTACCTCCCTCAGCTCCTTTGTAAGGACTGATTCAATGCAGGCAAAGGCAAAAGGGACTTTTGTGACCCATTCTCACCTTTTCTTATTCCTGTAGGTTGCTCTTTTATCTGACTGAGGTCAGGGATGCTGAAGTCCTCAGAAGTAACAAAATTAAAGACATATTAAAGGCTGTTTAGCCCTAAAAAAAAGAAAGAATGAATGAAATTATAAGTGGTGGTTAAACTCCCACAAGGAATCTTGTCCAAAGAGTTTATTATATTCTCTAGCATAAAACCATGCCTGACATGAAGATGTTCAAAAGTATTTCTTTCATTGCAAGCTTCACAAAGTAACATATTGCTGAAAACCAAAAGGTATCTGAGAAAAGGTTTTCTTCTACGCAGACATAAAAACAGAGAAATGCACAAGACAAAGCTTTTAAGTGGGCTCCACTGGGCACATAGCAGAACCTAAGATGGTCTCATCAGCATGCTGACATTCATCCCACCTTCCTTGACTTCAAAAATCTAAGTGACAAGCTTATCTTGAAACTGCTACAATCCTCCAAGCCAACAAGACTCTCAGAACAGGGAGTGGGCTAAGAGGAACCAAATGTTTCAAAACTGCAATGACGATAAGCAAAATGGAGGTCAAAACATAAAGGGTGTTTGAACTTAAATTCATGTTTCTTTGATGACTCCATCGTCATTAACTTATTCCTACATCAGGCTACTAGGGAAATAAGGGTAGCCCCAGAGAGAAGATAAGATACTAATGCCGAGGTCCCTCTGGGCAGGTATAAGGTATTTCTGTTCAAATGTCAGATCCCTATGGCTAGAAGGCACCCTGCAAGGGCCTTCCCTTCCAAATTCCAGGTCATGTCCTGAGATGGTCTAAGACGAGGGTTGGCAAACCACAACCTGTGGGGCAAACCAGACTGCTCTCTATTTTAGTGTGGCCTATAGGCTAAAAAGGGTATTTACTTTTTGTTGTTTGTTTAGTTGGAATCTCATTCTGTCACTTAGGCTGAAGTGCAGTGGTATGATCACAGCTCACAGCAGCCTCAACCTCCTTGCCTCAAGTGATCCTTCTGCCTCAGCCTCACCAGTAGCTGAGACTACAGGTGCGTGCCACCACACCCAGCTACTTTAAAAAAATATATTTTTTTGTAAGAACAAGGTCCCACTATATTTCCCAGACTAGTCTCAAATTCCTGGACACAAACAATCTTCCCACCTCAGCCACCCAAAGTGCTGGGATCATAAGAATGAGCAAATGACCGAAAAATAAAAAGAAGAATATTATTTTGTCACCCTTAAAAATTATAAGAAAGTCAATGATTTCAATGTCCATAAATACAATTTTGTTGGAAAACAGCCCCACTCATTCATGTATATGTTGTCTATGCCTGCTTCTGTGCCACATTGGAAAAGTTGAATAGTTTCAAGAAACCAAATGACCCATGAAGCCTAAGATTTGGCTTTCTGCAGAAAAGTTGTGCATTTTTCTCCAAGATCTTAGAAGACAGATAAAAACAGGGAGCATTCTGGGTACCTTTTCCAGGGACCACAAGAGGAGAGGTTTGGTTTTCCCACAGAATATCCCTGCACCAAGGCAGAGAAACTGGAGGTGTGTCTCTTTTGCATGCTGGGACCTGGGCTCAGTTACTCTGTCATGAAATTCTGACCCTTCTGACAATTCCCAAGGTTGTGCAACCATTAAAGTAAACAATTCGTGCATTTTCAACTCCTGCACTCAAAAGCTGCTTGAGCCACCCTATTATCGCATGGTAAATAACAGACTGTAATCACACAAACGTGTGTTTACATCAGCTAAACACTGAGAAGGAAAAAAAAGAAAAATCGTCCCCCAGTTTGTGGTACTGGGTTGAGTAATCTGTCAGACATTCCACACGCCCGCTGAGGCTCTGGACTAGCCTTGTTGGTAAAAAGACCTTCCCTAGATGAAAATTACTTGGATTAAAAGCTTTAATGCTGCCCCATTTGGGTAATGTTTGGATTGAGCGTCAAGCAAGTCTGGATCTTGGGATAGTTGGCATTTATCTACTGATTGTCACATGGGGTTTTGTATCCAACCATTCGGTGCTTCCCAGAGCTTGGAGAATGTTGTGAGAGAGAAGGAAGACAATGTGCAATTGTTTGCCAACAAGTTCAGTTTATCCCTTTGTTAAAACGAATCTGAGAAGTGCTGCATCTATATGGAATCTGCACAATCGGCATTGTTTATGGCCCATTTGTTGTGGCTGTTCATGTGAACAGATTTGGCAAGGGGAAAGCTTTCCATATTAAAGTCGTTCTTGTGAATGTTTGGTGGTTGGTTCTCTGTTGGGAGCCAGCCACGGAGGCCCACTGAGCGTTAGGGATCAGGAAGGGCCGTTGACCCCGAGACCACTAGGATGGGTTCGGGAGCTGTTGACCCCATTCCCTCCCTCCTTTTCCACGTGGCACTGCCACCAGGAAAGGCTCCTGCTGGCTTTAATAGAAAACTCTGAGACTGGAACGTACACAGCTAAACTTGGGAGTCTATTGTTCCCATTTTCCACGGTTTATGGTTTTTGCTTTTAAACAATTTAAGTTTAACTTTGAGTCACACTGAGGAGACTTAGTGCAGGTCACAGGTTCTCTTGATGTGATTTTAGAAATTTATAGATATAGGTTTTAGAAAATAGTGTATATAGATTAAAGAAAATTTAAGTAACCATTTTATTATAGAAGTGTGGTTAGTTTAGTTTGATTTAGGGGGGCCAGTGAAGTTTGAATTAGGCCAGCTGGTGCTAGGAGAGTGTAACCATAGCAGCAATTGTTTAATAGAAATTAGTTTGAATTAGCACAGAATAGTAGTAGTTAATAATTCATTATGGTGGTTCTGGGTTTAGGCATTGAGTGATGTTATTTCAAGTTTATGTAATCGTAAAACAATTAAGGACACATAGAAACTGGTTTGGGGAACATTAAGACAATTTGTGGTTGTTCTTCCTCATGTTTGAAGAATACATCTGCTTGAGATGAGGGGTGTCCTGTGTGCACCTGGACCTGTTCATGTGAAAGGCACACGCTACCTTTTGTGTCCTGTGATGATGACTTTGCAGAATTTGGGGATAAAAGCCCTTGGTTAACTTTCAATAAATGGCTTCTGCTCAACCTTAAACAGGAGTCCACTTTCTTTCTCCCCCCTTTCTTTCTCCCCTTTAGTTGCCAGCGCCGTCTCACCTCCAGGAATCTCTGGCCTTGCTGGAGCAGGACTCCAGCAGTTCTCCAGTTACATAAATCTTTGCCTACCATGCTCCTAGACTTGGCAGCCCGGCCCAGAGTGATTCGGGGATGGAGGTTGCATACAGAGTAGCCAATGCCTTGAGTCTGAGGAAGAGCAGCCACCTTGAGATGGAAGAAAAGAAGCCAAATGAGGGCTCACAGATAAAGGACACATGCTGACATAGTTCTAAATTACAGTATGGAGTTCTTCCATGAAAGCATTGTAAAGACCCAATCTGCACCTTGGACACAATTGAGTTCTAGGTCTCAAATTTTGAAATGTTGAATCTCTTAGAAAAAAGAAAGAAGGAAGGAAGCTAAGGAAAGAGGGAGGGAGGGAAAGAGGGAGAAAGGGAGGGAGGAAGAAAGAGAGGGAGGGAGAAATGGTCTTTTGATATGTCATTCTGGCTAGATAAAACTACAAGGACAACAAAGAAGCAGAAGACATTCTGTAGCTATCACTTACCTTCCTCCAGTAATTCAGTCAAATGCTAATCTAGGCACTGCTGTGAAGGAATGGTACAGGTCTGATTAAAGTCCCTAATCAATTGACTTTAAGTAAGAGTACTGTATCTTGATAGGCTTGACTTAACCAGTGGAAATTCTCTTTTTTTTTTAGTTGGAGTCTCACTCTGTCGCCCAGACTGGAGTACAGTTGCACGCTCCTGGCCACCGCGGCCTCGACCTGCTGGGCTCCGGAGATCTTTCCACCTCAGCCTTCCAAGTAGCTGAAACTACAGGCTCCCGATACCACACCTGGCTAATTTTTGATTTATTGTAGAGATGAGGTCTCGTCAAGTTGCCCAGGTGGGTCTCGAACTCGTGGGCTCAGGCAATCCACTCGCCTCAGCCTCCCAAAGTGCTGGGATTACAGGCTGAGCCACCGAGCCCGGCTGGAAATTCTTTTTAGAAAGGCTTGGACCTTCTCTTCTTCTCTGAGTCAGACTCCAAATAGCATCAGAATTTCCAACATTTCTTCCTTTACTAGATCTTCCCTTCCTGACTATCTGTAACAGCTTCAGCCTGTACCTCTGGAATACCAACCTGCTCTTGATCTCCCCTCCCAGACTGCCTTCCCATGGATTTGTCTTACCTAGCCAGCTCCCACGATCATTAAGCCAATTCCCTGTAATATTTATCTTTCTTTCTTTCTGTCATCTATTTATCTGTTGCCTACAGATTCTGGTTCTGCTTCTTTGGTTGAACCTTACTCATACAGAAGGCAAGCTCATCTAGTCATGCAAATTCGCACAAGATCATAAGCCCATGGCATTATAAAGTCCACCAATAAAGTTGCTCTCAACTTTTTTCCATCCCCAACCCACCTAAGGAACGTGACACTTTTGGATCAAAAACATGGCTCACGAGGGCCATGATTTTCAACAAGGGGGTTAATCAGGGCTGGAGCAGAAACTCTATAAGAATGTATGGTTCACAATAGTTTTGCTGTCCTCCTGAGAGTCCCTTCAATGAGGGACCTCTGAGGGACAGGCAGGGGCACTTGGGTCTCATTTCCTTGGCATTGTGTTCACCCAAAGACGCATCAAGGTAAGAGAATGCCAGGACCTGGCATGGATAGAACAGCCCCGGGTCACCAGATCTTAATTTATTACAAGTTTTCTCTATTCTTCCAAGCTCCAACATCTAGGCATGAACAATTAGGCCTAACCAAGGCCCTGTTTGTGAGTTTGCATACTACTTGAGTTACTTAATAAATTAACTGCCAAAAACTTTTTTGTATATATTGAGATAATCTGGGTCCCACCACTGCCACCTAGCCTTGGAGCAGAGTTGGGTGAAGTACAGATTTACATCATGGGGGAGTGGTCTGGCACTTAAAACCAGCCCATCCTGGGATTGTTTTGGGAAGGATGCAAGGGCCCCTCAGTGGTAAAAGAAAAGTCGAATAAACAAGGGGAAAGGGATTGGAAAGGATGGGAGGGACCCGATTACTTTCAGCCTTCTCATTCAGGTTTCAGAATCTTTATTCAGGAAGGCCCCAGAATCCAGATGGGGGTCCCTGAGGCTTGGAACGTCTGTATTTGATTTTGTATCTGTTTATGTCACGTACAGACAGAGCAACAAACCCTTGTAAACAAGTTTTTCTGCTTAGTTTTTACTTCAGAAAGACCAGGAAGAAGTTGACACACAAGTAGGATGTTTTAAATGATGCACTCATTTAAAATTTTTTGTATGAGAAGACATAATGCACACACTTCCTATCAAAATTCATGAAATTTGTTGTGCATCAGACAAAGGGCGCAATCACAGCTGATGGAGTAGTTGAAAATATCACTTGTTCCTCTTCCAGCATCCCTACTGAAGTGGACATCAGTGAGCTAAACTTGTGGCCCAACTCAGCAATCTCGCAGAAACAAAGTAAGACAGGATGTATTTTGTTGATGAAAATGCTTTCTTTTTTAGAACTTTTATCTTCGGTAGAAAGCTCTCTCTTTCAGGATAACATGACAGGATAGTCTCAGTGTGAGAGCAAACTTTTTTGCTAAAATGAAAGATTTTCATTTGGCTGGATCCGTTTCTGGAAAAAAGAGAGAAAGAAGAAGAGGGAGGGAAGGGAAGGGAAGAGAAGGGAAGGGAAAGGGAAAAGGTAGGAAGGGAAACAATTGAGCCAAGACATCCCCTTGTGCTTACCTGATTGGAAATCAACTTTTATATTAAAGGAGAGAAAATGAAACCGATCATGAAAACACGAACTTGAAAGGAGAGAGAGCATTTAACCAATCAAAAATATATATGTAGGCGTACATATTTACACACAGGTACAGGTACACACACAGAGAGAGAGCGAGAGAGAGAGAGAGAGAGAGAGAAACCGAGAGAGAGACAGAGAGAGAGAGTTTTAGGCTCAACAAAAGCAAAGGAGGTACATATTCATGCAACTAGCCTTTTTCATCTTTTAAAACTAACTAAATTAACATTATTACAGAAATCATCCCTAAGCCTATTAACTTCAATGAGGTTTATGAACTTTCCTGTAAAACAGGCATTATGTCTGTCATTAATATGTCTCTGAACCAAAAACGGAGACACAATGTCTCGCACATGCAAATTGCAAGGGGAGGGAGGACAGTTCCAGGAAATCGTGGACACATAGCTGCTGTAATGATTCCACATGTCAAATATTACCAATTGTTGAACTTCTTGAGTTGTAAGAATTGCATTCCATGTATTCCTTACATCCCTTCTCCTGCAAGGGTCAGGAAGATAACTGACCATGAAATAGGGCTCAATATGCTTGGATGGTGCTCTAACAACACCATCTTGAAATGAAAGCAAAGAAGCTATAAAGACTTTACCCGTCTTATTGGAAGTACTATTAAATTCCCCCATTTTACTGATACAGATGAAGATGCTGGATGCCAAAGGTCATACACATAGCTTAGTCATAAACACTCATAGATTGATTAGTGGACTGATTGATTCAAGGATTGCTCTTAATTATCTATGTAATTGGCAAGTGTAAGAATAGAACCAAATACCTAGCTGATATGTTTAGGTGTGCATCCTATGCATCTCTGCTCTGAGTACACAGAGTCACCCACTCTATAAAGAAACGTGGCAACACATATCAGGAGTCTTAACAATATTCTAATTTTCCCAAGAATCCCAACTCTAAGACTCTATCCTATGAACAATACAAATATCTGACAATAGTGGACTATTTCACATCTATACAATAGAATACTCTGCAGCCATTAGTAATTTATCTTCAAGTGGCATTTAAAGACAGAGTAAAGTAGCGCTGATAAAATATTAAGTGGCTAAAACAGGATATAAATCTTGATTGTGCCATGAATTCTTTTAAAAGAAAAATAATAAACAAGGAAATACAGCAAAACATTGGCGGTAGTTCTTACTGGGTGGTAAGTTACAAATTACTTTTATTTCCATATATGCTTTTCTTTACCTTGACATTTTTGCATGATCAGAAAATAGTCCTTTTAACTCCCTAAGAAATAAGGGTGGCTGGGAGTGTCCACTTTAGAATCTTAAGCACCAACAATTTTCAACAACTAAAATCTTGGCAACTAAGATATTCTAGAATGAAAAATGGCAGAGATAAAATTAGGATGACGGGGAATGCTGGAGGGTTTCCCAGTACCTCCGGAGCAGTGGGTAATTGAGGAGTGATCCTAGGATGAGACACTGCACGGGAGGGAGGAATGGCAAGAGAAAGAAACCGGGGCCCTGGTTGGCTCCAGGATAGTGAAGTAGGGGGGAAATGCAACTGGAGGCAGCCAGTGAGGATGCATCTTAGGACAAGGAAGCCCTATAATCTCAGGCTTTCTCACTTCTAAAATGACGGGCAGGAACTGTAAGTTGGAGAAATGGGAAAGCCTCCCAGAGCAGTTCCATGTCAACTTTTCAAACCCCGGCAGATATCCACTCCACAGTCACTGTGTCCTAAGTCCTAGCCTCTGCCCGAGAGATGCCCTCTACCATTAGGACTCCATCCATCGACACATCTCCCAGTGCCTGGAAAGATGCTCCACAGCTCCTAGACCTCTGGATCACACTTGCTGCACAAAGAAGTCCTGGGAGAAGGAGGCGTACCATATGCTCTTGTCTCTCAGACATGCTCCCTCACGAACCCCTTTTCTACCCACTGAGCTGCTGCAGACTTTTTAGCTATTTCATTCTTCCCTCTCCCTCACGCCTAGCCCCTGATTCTCTGTCCCCACTGTTGACCAACTTTGAGTGTCCTGGGTGAAGATTTCCTCAGCCACGTGCTTTATGGGTTTCTTACTTATGAGCTCTACCAGTCTGCAGTTATTTTCCCTCTCCTGGTAGTGAGCTTTACCTTCTGGATCTAAAAGAAGTGATAGGTACAAAAAGGAAAATATTCTGCCATCGACTTCACAACTTTGCTCTTCTTGGGACCTTTTTAACATATCACTGAATGCCAGCAAGAAAATGCTGTAGGGAAAGTTAGGCCAGGCCTCCCCAGGCTTGCTGCATTGAGAGGAGTGTCAGTCAGAAGCCAGTGGACACGGGAGAACCGCAACCCTCTGTCCTAAAATGCCAAAGCTGGGAGTGATGGAGAAGACTTGCATCAAAGACCTACTGAAAGGATTATGTTGGACAAGCTAGTTAATGCATCCAACCCTTGGTTTCCTCACCAACTAAATGGAAAAGTAAGAATTCCTTATATGAAGAGTGTAAGAAAGAATATCAAGCGAGGCATATAACATATATTTAAACACAGTTTCTAGAACACAGAATTCTTGCAATAAATGGTGAAAAACAAGAAGATAGAAGCAAAACAAGAACAGAAATCCTACACTCTTACACAAACACCGTTTTTTCCCACTATACCATTCCCTTCATTTGCTACTCACCTTTTTAGGAAAATTGTGGTTTATAAATTGGATCCTTATAACATATTTTCAACATGTTTATTTATGATCCATGTTTAATATTCATGTTAGAAAAGAAGACATATATAGACACGTCAACTTGGAAAAAGTGTCCTTGTGACCTTCTTAAAGGTTAAAAGGGTGAGGAATAAAACAAAATACAAAAATCAGTTTAAGAAAACCTCAGACATTAGTAGAATTAATAATATGAGGAGGAAAAAAATGGCATTATTCTAATACCAAAACCCAACATAGATAATACAACAAAACTACAGACCCTCATGAGCATAGATGCAAAAATCCTTAATGAAACATGAATAAATTGAATTATCAATATATGAATAGAATAATATGTTATCACCACATGGGTTTTATTCCAAAAATTAAAAGTTGCCTCAACATTTGAAAATCAATCAATATAATCCACCATACCAACAGGCTAAAAATAAAAACCATATTACTACCTCAACAGATGCAGAAATAGAACTGATAAATTTTAGCACCCATTTATGATACAAATTATCAGGGAACTTAGAAAAGAACGTATTGCTGTTGATAAAGAACAGCTATAAAAACCTACAGCTAATAATAAACGTAATGTTGAAAGAATTCGTGATTTTCCCAAGTTGAGAACAAACAAGAATATTCACTCTCGTCATTCCTGTTCAATATCTTACTAGAGGCCCTAGCCAGCACAAAAAAACAGTAAAAGAAATAAAGTGAACCAGATTGGAAAGCAAAACATAATCCAGTCACAGTGACTCACGCCTATAATCCCAGCAAGTTGGAAGGCCAAGGCGAGAGTATTACCTGAGCCCAGGGATTCAAGACCAGCTTGGGCAACTTGGTGAGACCTCGTCTGTACAATAAATCAAAAAAATTAGCTGGGCGTCGTGGCGCATGCCTGTAGTTCCAACTACTTGGAAGGCTGAGGTGGAAGGATTGTCCGAGTCCAGTAGGTTGAGGCTGCGGTAGCCATATGTGTGCCACTGAACTCCAGCCTGAGTGACAGAGTGAGACTCCAACTCAAAAAAACAAAAAACAAAAACTGCTTCTAAATCCAGAATGTGGATTCCTACATTAAAAATCCTAATAATTCATTTAAAAAGCTACTAGAATTATTAAATGGCTTTAACAATATCTTATAATACAAGGTCAATATTTTTATCGTAATTTTTACATACAAAAAATGAGCAATTATCTATTAAAATGTTTTAAATAGATCTACAAGAATACCTAAATAAATGGACACCATAGCATATTCAGAAATTAGAAGACTCAATATTGTTAAGATGCCAATTTTCTCTAATCTATTGTTTTATTCCAAACCCAATAAAAATCCCAGAAGGCATTTTTGGAAAAAACTGATAAACTAATTATTAAAGTCATATTAAAAAGCAAAGATCTGAAACAGCCAAAACACCTTTGAAAAAGAAGAACAAAGGTTAATAACTATCACTACCTAATTTCAGGACTTCCTATAATGCTATGGCAAAAGGATAAACACCAGTAAGGAAATAAAAGAGTTCAGAAATAGACCCACACGTATATGGTCTATTGATTTTTGACAAAGGTGCGAAGGTAAGAGAAAAGGATAATCTTTTCTACAAATGATGCTGGAAATTTACACATCAATTTGCAAAAAACGAACAACTCATACCTCATGCCACATACAAAAACTGACTCTACCTAGGTCATAAGGCTAAGTATAAAATCTCAAATCTACAAAATATCTAGAAGAAAACATTGGAGAAAATCTTTGCATAATTGGGTTAGGCAAAGATTTGTCTAATAGTACACAAAAGTATGACTCACAAAGGAAAAAACTGATGAACAGAACTTCAAAATAAAAAGTTTCAGCTGCATAAAAAATTGTTGAGAAAACAAAAACGGAAATGAAGGCCATAAGAGAATATTTGCAAAACACATATTTGACAATGGACTGGTATCCAGAATGCACAAAAACTCTCACCACCTGATAAGAAGCAACCTTATTTTTTAAATGGATAAAAGATTTGAAGAGACACTTCATCACAGAAAGATGGATGGCAGATGAGCACATAAAAAGATGCACAAGATGGTTAGTCATTAGGGAAATGTACATTAAAATTTTACCAAAATAACATGACATGCTTCTTAGAATGTAAGCAAACAAACAAAAAGCTGGCATTACCAAAAGTTGACAAGAATGCAGAGTCCTAGAACCCTCATACATTACCCATATGCATACAAAATGGTGCAGCCACTTTGGAAAACTCTGTGGCAATTTCTTAGAAAGTTAAACATACATTTTTCATACAACCCAGCCATATCTTCCTCCTAGGTATTTATCAAAAAGAAATGAAAATATATATTCACACAAAAAACAAATGTTTATAGCATTTTTATTCAGAATTGAAACAATCCATGTAAATGTCAACGGGGAATTAGGTAAATTATGGAACATGTATACATTGAAAGACTACGTAGAAGCAAAAAGGAACAGATTATTGGTATGTGTAACAACTTGGATGAATCTCAAAAGCATCTTCAGTGAGAGAAATGAGATATAAAAGACTGAATACTACTTGATTCCATTTTTATGACATTACTGAAAAGGCAAAAGCTATAGGGAGTAAAATCAGATAAGTGTGGAGTATGGAGGAAGGAAGGCATTAATTATAAAGGGACATGAGGAAATTTTGAGTGATGGAAATAGCCTATATCCTGATTTTGATGGGGCTACATGACTATATGTATTTGTCAAAACTCATAGAACTATACACCTAAAATGGGTGAATTGTATTATATGTAAACTATGCCTTATATGTAAACCTTACTGTAAAAAAAATAATCTGTGAAAGAAATAGACTTTCACAAAACAATATCAAAAAAGAACCAAAAATGCCAAGTCATCGTAGTTGACAAATCAGTCTAAAACTATCTGATATCTATAACATACAAGAGAAGATAAATATACAGTTATTTGTAGAGAATGTTTTAATATACTTGGAAGAAAACCCAATAGCCTTAAAGTTATTAGCAAGAAGAAAATTTGCATAGATGCCAGACAAGGCAACTTAAGATACAAACCGTTCCTCATGTGTAGTGGGCTGAATGGTGTCCCCAAAAAAGATGTGCTCAAGTCCTAGTCCTTGGAACTTATGACTCTTTCCTTATATGTCAAAAGATGTGATTAAGTGAAGGATCTTGAGAGGAGGTACTTATCCTGGATTATCTGGGTCTGTCCTAAACATAATTATATGCATCTTTATAAGAAAGGGAGTTGTGAACCACATAGAGGAGACTATGATGATGGAGACAGAAACTGGAGAGAAGCAGCTATAAGCCAAGAGTTTGAACCTGGAAAAGGCTAGAAATGACGTGTCCCTCAGAGAAGGCTCGGCCTTGTCAGTACCTTGATTTCAGTGTAACAAAACTGACTTTGGACATCTGGCCCTCAGAATTGTAAAAGTATAAATTGCTCTTCCTTTAAGGCACCAAATTTATGATCATTTGTGACAGCAGCCCTAGGAAACTAAACACACCACATCATAAGGGTCTGGCGATACAAGGACATGGATATGCATGCCTAATTCGGCCACAGAACCTGGCCTGTGTGAATTACTCTTGGGTTTACTGACCAAGGTAGCCCGTTGCTTAGTTCGTTCTCCCTACCCTCACCATCACACGGAGTGTTGGGCCTACCCAGAGCAGGAAGGAGAACCAGGAGTCAGTCACAGGGACCACAGCAGAGGCTGCTACTTGCTTACCCAACAGCCATTCTACCTTCTTCGTAGTAACAGACACCTGGGCTGTTAGACCTTGCAGTGTGCCCAGCTGAAAAACCCCCTTTTCGAAGCTCCCTTGAAGATGCGGGCAGCAAATGAGATTGAAGCAGACGTTATTGGCGAGTGTTCCAAGGAAATAGTTTGAACGTTGTGAAAGAAGCTGATTCAAGTGGGATGCAGCTGCCTGTACACATCTCCCTTCCTTCTTCTTGATGTCTGCAAGGCAGAAGTGATGAATGGAGCTCCAGTAGCCAACTCGTGTGAGGTAAGCTTGAACACAAAAGACGTGCAGTAAGGACAGAGGAGCAAGAACGTTAGAAGGAGCTGGTTTCCTGAAAACTCCTTGCCTCCAATTTACATGAAAGGAAAGGCAAAAGATCTCATTTTGTTAATGTCACAGTTATTCTGAGTCTCTACTAGCAGCAATCAAAAGCAGTTTCGAGCTTATTCCAGGATCTAATTAATTTTATAAAATAATGCTGAAAACTGGAGAGAGAAAGTTAGAAATGAAAAGTTCTTGATGGCATGATTTCTCCCGTGATTTAGCTTTCAGAGAACAAATTTGCTGATCTCATGGGAGATTTCTATTATTTTAATCTGCTAATTTCTCTTTTCTTTCTCAGTGAAACTGAAAATGAGTAGAATCAAACGAGTTATGTCACACCTCTCTGAGTCCCCAAAACTTCATGAAAAGAGTACCCAGCTCAGCCGGGCTCGGTGGCTCGGCCTGTAATCCCGCGCCTTGGGAGGCCGAGGTGAGTGGATTGCCTGAGCCCGCGGGTTCGAGACCCGCCTGGGCAACTTGGCGAGACCTCATCTCTACAATAAATCCAAAAAAAAAATCAGCTGGGCGTGGTAGCGCGCACCTGTAATTCCGGCTACTCGGAAGGCTGAGGCGGAAGGATCGCTGGAGCCCGGCAGGTCGAGGCTGCGGGGGCCGGGAG
>CAUYQG010159900.1:0-17616 GCA_963574415.1 Tarsius wallacei | reverse complement strand
ATAATTAAATACATCAACAGATATAAAACAAAAACCACATGATCATATCATTACATGGAAAAAACATTTGATGAAATTCAGCACCCCTTCTTGATAAAAACCCTTGAACATCTAGACATAGATGGAACATACCTCAAAATAGTAAGAGCCATCTATGAGAAACCCACAATCAGCATACTGCAAAACAGACAGAAATTGGAACCATTTCTCCTGAAAACCAGAACAGGACCAGGAAGCCCACTCTCACCCCTCCTTTTTTTCACATCTTCTAAATGTATTTATTTATTTATTATAAAGATGCGGGGTACAATTCAGCCTCCAACAACAACCACTGAGAGAAGAAATCCTATTCAGTAAATGGTGCTGGGAAAAGTGGCTGATCACATGCAGAAGATTGAAACAGGACCCGTACCTATCACCAAACACAAAAATTAACTCTAAATGGATCAAAGACCTAAACATTAAACCTCAACCTATAAGAATCATAGAAAATGCAGGAGACAACCGTATGGAAATTGGAACTGGCAACCACTTCCTGATCAGAACCCTAAGTGCCCATACCATGAGAAATAAGATAGACAAGTGGAACCTCTTATCAAACTAAGGAGCTTCTGCAAAGTCAAAGAAACCAGGAGTGGGGAGACAGCCCACAGACTGGGAAAAATATTTGCCAACTCTATGTCTGACAAATGCCTAATACCTAGGATCTAGAAGGAACTCAAACATGCTGAAAAGAAAAAAAGCAAACAGCCTCATTGCAAAGTGGACAAAAGCTATGAATAGACAGTTCTCAAAAGATGACATACGAACAGCCAACAGTTGCATGAAAAAAATGCTGAGCCTCACTAGTCATCAAAGAAATGCAAATTAAAGCCACACTGAGGTACCACTTAACTCCAGTCAAGATGGCCATCATCAATAACTCAAAAAAACAACAGATGCTGGAGAGAATGCGGGGAAAAGGGAACACTTCTACACTGTTGGTGGGTGTGAAAAATAATACAACCTATATGGAAAACAGTTTGGCGATTCCTAAAACATTTAAAAATCGACCTTCCATATGACCCTGCAATTCTCCCACTGGGAATATACCCCAAGGGACTCACATCATTCTATAAAAATGACAACTGAACACGTGTGTTTATAGCAGCATTGTTCACGATAGCAAAATCACGAAGCCAGTCATGCAGCCCATTGAAAGAGGACTGAATTTTAAAAATGTGGTGCATATACATGATGGAATATTATGCAGCTATAAAGAAGGACTAAATCATGAACTTCACAGCAACCCAGATGGACTTAGAGTCTATAATACTGAGCAAAGTATCACAGAAACAAACAACTGTATATTACATGTTCTCAGTCATAACAGTACCTTGAACAATTACCCTAATACTATAAGAAAGGGATTGGCAGTAGCAGGAAACTGCCGGGGGGTGGTTGGGGAGGCAGGATTGGCAGTAGTGGAAATCTTCCAGGGGAGGGGTTGCATACCTCATCAGCAAGGGTACCTGCATAATGAGCATTTGTATACCTAACCCTGAATTGTATCCCACATCTTTAAAATAAAAAAATTAAAAGTAAAAATAAGTAAAATAAAAATAGGCCTCCTAGCTCATTCATATACAGGCATGGGCCATATTTGCCTAAAACAGCAGTCCCCAACCTTTTTGGCATCAGGTACTAATTTTGTGGAAAACAGTTTTTCCAAGGACAAGGAATAGGGGAATGTGCAATCAAACCTCACTTCTAAGATGTATTTGCAGCCACTCCCCAAAGCTAGCATCACCACCTCAGCTACACCTCAGATCATAAGGCATTAGGTTCTCAAGGAGTATGCAACCTAGATCCCTCTCATGCACAGTTCACAATAGTTCGTGCTCCTATGAGAATCTAATGCCACTTCTGATCTGACAACAAATGGAGCTCAGGTGATAATATGAGTCATGAGGAGTGGCTGTAAATACAAATGAAGCTTGCTTGCTGCCCAAAGTTACCTCCTGCTATGCCGTCTGGTTCTAAATGGGCCACAGACCTGTACCACTATGTGACATTGGGGTTGGGGACCCTGGCCTAAAAGATAAAACAACTTGTCAACTGAAATAAATTTAATGTGTACATTTTACTGTTTGCTAAAATACCACATTGGGAAAATATTTTATAGTTTTTATGTGTGGGCGCATATTAATTAAGAAACATAGATCAATTAGAGAAGGGCAATCACTCCGACGTTGGGTTTATCATTAACTTCTCTTTTATATCACATATGTGTTCTGTGGCAGCCAAATGCTCAGGAAAACACAGACCTTGGCTTAGCTTACTTTTGGCAGCTCATCTGAGTTCCAGCCATTCCTAAATGCTCCGGGCATACAGCACATTCATATCTGGGCACAGAAGGGACCTAGTATCCAGAGTGGTGAGAACAAAAGACCCATGGCCCACACCAAGATCTCTTAATAAATACCTGCTGTATTCCCATAATTGTAAGCCAATGATTCTCAACCCAATAGAGATCTTGCTTTCCTACTCTCAGGGACATTTGTCAATGTCTGAGGCATTTTGGGTTGTTATAACTAGGGGCAGTTGAGGAGGGTATTATTGGCATTAGTCGATGAAGGCCAGAGATGCTGATGAATATCCTACAATGCCCAAGACAGCTCCCATCAACAGTTATCTGGCTTAAAATGTCAATAATACTGAGGATAAAAATCCTGGTGTAGGCCGAAACCTTCTTAGACATATTTTAGTTGGGGGCATAATGAGTAAGCCAAATTGCCTCACACCCACTGCTATAGTGCATTGTTCCACCTTGGAGACCAGTAGCAATGGACTCTTTTCATCTCTGAGGCCCTGCCAACATTCAACGAAGTCCACACGGGTGCCTGCAGCACCATGACCTCAGCTGCCTGGAGCCTAGACCAGATAGTACAAGCAAGACCTCAACATATGAACCTACATATCTGGATAGACTCTGGCATTGTCTCTGTGCAGTTTCTTCAGCTGCAATCACCATCAGTGGTTTCTGCAACTGCCTCAGTGGCCTATGCTGTGGGAGTTTGTGATGGTGGTGGTACATTAAGCACGCACTTCCCCCTTAAACCCCTCCTCCAAGAAGACAAGCAGACCTTCATATCAGGAAAGCCACTGAACAGTCTGATGGCTGCCTGGTTCAATTGCACCTGCATCACATAGCCGCTTGGCCTGCTGAGCCCATGTGTACCCACGCTTGGCATGACATGGTGGCCCTACCTTCCTAGACAGACCACTGCAGGGCTGCTGGACATTGCCAAAACCACATTTGCCAGACCCAGCAACTAGTACAGCAGCAGCTTCCCCTCCCTGGATAGAAAGTCACATAGCCCATCAGTTGGCAGCACCTGCATGCCCAAGCATGGCTCAAAGGCCAGCCCAGTTGTGGCCACTGCCTAACTGGAGCACCTGATGGATGACCTGTCTGCCTTCTGTGCTTACATATACTTGGTCTAACAACCAGCTTGTCACCCTTGCCCCAGTCAAGCCACACCACCGCTATTACAAACCCCCATAGCACATGCCACTGAAATAGTTGCAGACATCAATGATGGTGATTACAGCTGAAGAAATTGCACAGAGACAATGCTACTGAGTCTATCCAGAATGAAAGCCAACACAACAGTATCTTACCAATCAACACCCTAAGATTCATCTATAAACAAACAAACAAGGAAAAAAATCATCAATAAGGGTACCCAATCTCAAACTAGGAGAAGTGGGGACCAAAGGGAGGCCCAAACTTTACCTATAAGACGATCACTTATCTACCTAATCCTGGGTTGTACCCCACATCTTTAAAATTTAAAAAAAAGGAAAAAGAAAAAGAAAAAATTCTTGCTCTATGAAAGCTACTCCATAAAATTAGAAAAAGCACCTCTTTCACTAGATAGGCAGATATCAATGTAAGAACACAAACAACCTGAAAAGAAAAGAAACATGATATCACTGAAGAAACACATTAAGTCTGCAGTACCAGATCCCAAAGAAAATTAATTAACCAGATGCTTGAAAAGAAATTTAATCGCTGGGCTCGGTGGCTCAGCCTGTAATCCCATGCTTTGGGAGGCCGAGGTGAGTGGATTGCCTGAGTCTGCAGGTTCGAGACCCGCCTGGGCAACTTGGTGAGACCTCATCTCTACAATAAATAAAAAATTAGCCAGGTGTGGTTGCGCGCGCCTGTAGTTCCAGCTACTTGGAAGGCTGAGGCGGAAGGATCGCCAGAGCCCAGCAGGTCGAGGCTGCGGTGGCCGGGAGCTGCCACTGCACTCCAGTATGAGTGACGGAGTGAGACTCCAACTCAAAAAAAAAAAGAAATTTAAAATATAGTGAGATATAGGAGAACATAGCCAAATAACTGAATGAAATCAGGAAAACAATTCATAGTCTGAATGAGAAATTCAACATAGATATCATAAAAAAGAACAAAAACAATGAATTAAATAAAAACACAGGTGAGAGCTTTAACAACAAACTAGTTAAGCAGAAGAAAGATTTCTAGACTTAAAAACAGATCTTCTGAAATAACTCAGTCAGAGAGGAAAAAAAGAACTAAGAATAAAAAAGAATGAAAAAAGCCCATGGATTAAAAAAAATGTGGTACATATATACACAATGGAATATTATGCAACCATAAAGAAGGACAAATATATGGACTTCGCAGCAAATTGGATGGATTTGGAGTCAATCATACTCAGTGATCTATCACAGAAACAAAGAACAGAGTACAATATATTCTCACTCATAAACGAACCATGAACAATTGTCATAATACTAAAAGAAAGGGACTGGCAGCAGTGGGAAACTGCCAGGGCAAGAGGGGTGGGATTGGCAGTCGAGGGAAACTGCCAGGGGAAGGAGGGGCACACCTCAACAACAAGGTTATCTGCATAACTAACATTTGTATACCTAACCCTGAATTGTACCACATCTTTAAAATTAAAATAAAAAGTGAAAAAAAAGAAAAAAGTCCCATGGGACTTATGCAACATCATTAAGCAAACAAATATTCACATCACAGGGGTGACAGAAGAACAAGAGGTAGAGAAAGGCACAAAAGAAACAAATTTTGTTTCTCCAAATGTTAAGGGTCCCCAATTAGATTCAACCACAAAAAACTATCTGAGGTATATTATATTTAAACTGTACCCCATCAATACAATTGCAATATATAAATTTAAAAATAAACAAATGAATATTTTTTAAAAATTTGTGAAAATAATTATTTTTATAATATTTTATCAATGAAAAAGTAGGCATTTCCTTAAACAAATATAGTAATTTGGAAAAAAAGGCAAGGGTACAATTTTTCTCTTAAGATAAAAATTCTGCCCCTACCTTCATTCGAAAAACAAAGAAGCTAACAAACTAAGGAATACATAACAAACAAACAAAAAAGACTCTTTGCAAGCTAACATACTAAGCCCTTTGGGTCAAACAGATAATTCCAAATGGCCAATATTGGCATGTGTCCTCCAGTTGTTTTGATTTTTTTTTTTTTTTTTTGGTCTGTAAAGACATGTTATTTAAGAACATGAGAAAAGTAAGTACGCAGGCTTGGGCAAACCACAAAGGCTGCAGATTCAAAGAGTGGTGAGAATGAAAACTGAAATGCAGTTCATGTTACCCTCACATCGATTTGCTGCAGAACCAGCAAATAGGCAATGCGTAAGGTATTCTAAAGGCCAAGGCTACAAGTCAGTAGCACAGGTACTGAAGCACAGTTGAGTATGGTGGTCTTTCAAACTTGTAAGAAATGAGAAATTGATATTTCATTTTGTATAAGCTTCCAGGATCACCATGGGATCTAGACTTATGGGCTCACTACCTTTTACACTGCATAGGCTTTAGGCTTGCCAGCAAGAGAGGAGCACTTTGACATTCAGGGAGACTTCGCTCTTTTTATATAGGAAAACCCTTGTTAAGTCCATTGCATACTCATCTTTTCTATTTCTTCCTGTGCCTGAGGGCCTACTTGAGGGCTCATTGTAGCTGTCTTAACCTTGACCTACTCTAGTGAACAAGGAAAGAGAGCCCACAGACACCATCTTTTGAAAAAATTAACAATAGCCAGAATTTATTGCAAACTTGTTATGAGCCAGGCACTGTACTAAGCAATTGAAGTGTACAAACACATTTAATCCTCATTCTATCCAAAGTCCATCTCTCTTAGTGTAAGGGTTTAACCATAATCTGGACATTTGTCAGAAAAATGATCACAGTTAAAAATTATGTTTGCACAGTATACAGTTGTCTTCAATTTAGGGAAGTTTATTGAAATGAATGAACCACAAGCTTAAGAGGGAACTTGTTAGACAGGGGCAACACCAGTAAGTCAGTTATATGACACCCTCTTACTTCTACCCTTCAATCAGAAAATATTCCTTCAAGGGTTTAACCTTAGAAATCATTTAGGAAGGAAGACAGCATTATTTTAAAATAGTAAATAGTTTCTGAGCTTTGGAATATATGGTATATGTGCAATTTTCTTAGCATATCTGAAGCACTTTCTGTGCAATTATACTTAATTGACAGATTCCCTGGTTTATTGAGTTTTCACAAAAAGCTTTTTTTTTTTTGAGTTGGCATGTCACTCTGTCACCCAGGTTGAGTGCAAGGGCACAGTCACTGCTCATGCAGCCTCAAACTCTTGGGCACAAGTGATCCTCCCACCCCAGCCTCCCGAGTAGCTGGGACTACAGGTGTGCACCATCATTAGTGCACAAAGTCTCACTAATGTTGCCTAGACTAGTCTCAAACTCCTGGACTCAAACAATCCTGCCACCTCAACCTCCCAAAGTGCAGGGATTACAAGCATGAGCCACCACACTTGTCCAAAAATTTTTTTACTAATCTCTTACTTACCATGACTCTTTAGTTGTCTAATTCTAGACATGTTTGTTCTTGAGAAGAAGTTATCAACTAGGGGCAATTTTGCCTCTCCACTTAAGGACATTTGCAAATATGTCATTTTTGAGTGCCTCAACTGATAGAAAAGGTCTGCTACTGGCATCTAGTGATAGAGGTTATAGATACTGCTACATTTATTATAATGCATAGGATAGCTCTCCACAACAATTAATCATTCAACCAGCGTGTCAATAGTGCTAAAGTTGAGAAACTCTGCCCCAGAATTGGGGGGACACCCTACTCATGGAGACTTATTTGTCTCACTTGTACATTCCAATTCCATAAGTCAGAACTTTGAATGTTTACCCAGCATGCCTAGTGATTCTAAGGCAACAACGTCCCTACAACAAATATTAAGAAACAATGCTTTATTTTTGTAGTTTTCCTTTTGTGCTCACTTAGGACACATATCTGGATTCTTTTGCTTAAAAAACCCTGACCCATCTGAAAACTTTCCCTTTTATTTTATTGCATATCATATGACACCAGAAAAAGATTACATCTCTCACATTTCTGAAAATATTAACACTTCCTATTAATGTAATAAATAGAATAATTGCAAACAAGCTGCACTATCTTCTTAAGACAATGGGTGTGTTTTTACTACTGGTATTATGTAGTGTTTAGATGATAGACTGATCCAGTACTGTTACACAGCTTTAGATAAGCAAGCATCACTTCACACTTTGGATACCATATGTCAAAGACAGATTACCAGGGAGCATAGCAAAGCCTAAATGGTTTGTTATTCGTTGAACATTGAAAGTTATGAGGACTACTGTTGGTTTCTGAGGAAATGAAAGGCTATTGAAATAACTCAGAGTCTGAAAAAAACTCTGAGTTTGAATAAAAGAACGATGGATTCAGTTTTCATTGAATCTAGACGGCTTAAGAAATTCAGATACATTATCAGTAAAAGTGGAGATATAATTAATAAGTGTGTTGCTGATACAAGTAAAACAGGCAAAGTATAAGCAAGCCTTCCTGCCAATCAGCCTTTTGTTATTGCTTAAAGTTGCCTGGGGTGACCATACCCTGAATCAGATTTTAGTATCTTAACTCAAAAGGAAGTGAAATAAAAGCAGTTTCCTGACGTAGCGAACTGAGAATATTATAATAGAAACAGCCCAGACAAAATGTAAGCTGTGTCTCTGCATCCTTAAAATAAAGTACAATTAAAAAGGTTATTTATAGGGCAATTGATAAGTCAACAAATAAAAATATAAAATTTCTTACATATAAAAAATTGATGCAAAATAAATGGTTGTCACATCATTGAAATAATCATATCTTTAAAAATTTCTTGAAACATAATGATATTTTCTTAGTCATTTCCATTATGTAACTGGCTTTTTCAGTCTTCAGTGAAGTCTTTTTAAAAATTACCAAATTACAATCCTAAAACCTTTACCATATTCCACTGTAAGAAGTCTTGTCTTCTACCAAGTTTCCTTCCTTGTGTATCTCTAGAAATCCCAGAGAAACCTGTCCATGCTCCACTCACCTAGCTTGCTCTCATTTTCCATCTCAACTGGTTGTCTGATTTCAGATTGCTGTCTACTTACTGCCATTTCTCCTAACTTGCTTCCATTGCTTAGCTGTCATTCCTCTACTGGAAATAAATAATAAAGGAAAATAACTTTTCTTGTATTCCCTACAGTGTTCGCTGAGGCTGTGTTGAGAAATTTAACAAGACTTTAACAAAGACTTAAACAAAACCAGAATAGTATTAAATTCCAGATACATAAAACTATATTCTAATTATAGATACTCGCATACTCCTAAGGCTCAAGTTTTTTCATCAAAGTTGAGGTCACTTCTTAGCTGGATTCTGCTATCTTGCAATTGTATATGTAACCTTTAGCTATTGTTCTGCCACTATTTTTCAGGGAGCAAATTACCTGGAATGTTCTTGAACATGTTCTATAACCTGTAACCATAACTTCATTTTTTATAGATTGTTTTCTGTATGATAGTAATGATATATAATGGAGTATAAAAACAACTATTATTAGTTCTGCATTTAGTGACATCACATTGAAATCAGCTATCATGGAAATATTTGCATTGCAATTTTTTAAAAAATTCTTCAAATAAGGGCTTCATTTATTGTTTTGTTGACTGTTTAGACTTAAGGATATGACAGAAAAAATGTTAGCAATGCAGATTAAATTTAATAGGGTGTTGTGGCTGTAGGCATTACATTGTGAATTGTACAAAAAATAATAAAACATCCTTCCAGTATTTGAAAACTATTATCTGATTCAGAGAAAAAGCCATTTTTATCAATGATAAACTAGTGAAGTTGCAACATACATCTTTCTTGTTTCATTTTCATTTTACTCATTAGTATAAATAAAAATATCAACCAACATTTATGTTGAAACCCAGCACATTCATAAACTGCCATCATAGTTTGGCTATGGATACAATAATTTGGCAAAAATCAATGAAACATTTGTGAATATCAACTCATTGTATAAAACTTACAAAAAGATATATATTTTATTAATATTTGTAAATTGCATGATAGTCATCATTTAAAACAGTAACATTTAAATGTAAATGTTGTGCATATGTAGTATATATGTGTATGTGTGTATGCATCACATACAATGACATATAGTGCATTTAAAAAAAAATAGAACTGATTGTTGAATGTTTGCTAAAGCACCCCTAATGTAGAACCTGTGGGACACTGCATTCCAAATTTCATTCATAGTGAGATGTGAAGGCATGGATGGGGATTTTAAGAAAGGAAATGACATGATTTAACTTATGATTTAGCAGGGTATAACAGGATCACTATAGCTTTCATGCTGAGAACTGCTTGTAGAGGACAAGAATGGGAGGAAAGAAACCATTTAGGAGGTTACTGGTTGTAATTCAGGTCATAAATCATGATGGCTGAGACTAGGATGGTAGGAGGGAGTAGACATAGTAAGAAGCTGTCAGATCCTGAATATTTTTTGAAGTTAGTATACACAATATTGCTGATGAATTAAAAGTACATTTTGAAAGAAAGAGTGTAATAAAATGTCATTCCAAGGTTTTTGCTATGAGCAACAGGACAATGGGAGTTATTCACTGAGACAGAAAAGACTAATATGAAATAAGAAAGACTAATACATTAAATGTTGGTTGATATTTTTATACATTAATCATTAGGTGTGAGGAGACAGTCGGTTTTGGATGCACTGGTTTTAAAAAATACTTGTTCAACCTTCAAGTGGTGATGTTGATTAGGCAGTTGGATACAAGAGCGTGTAGTTCAATTTAGAATGTAGCTATGAATCTGGGAGTCATCAGTATATAAGTGTATAAAGTAATGTGAATAAATGAAATCAATTTGTGAGAGAAAGTAGATAAAACAGTTAAATGATACAAAGACTGAAATTGAAGTATGCCAATGTTTGGAGTGAAGATTATGATGAAGAACTCACAAAGGAGACTAGCAAGGACTGACCAAAAATGTAGGAGAAACAAAATGAGTGTGATGTCCTATAATCCAGGTAAAGAGAGTATTTCAGGAAATCAGAACTCATCAACTATGTCAAATCTTGCTGATCAGTCAAATAAAAAGAAATAATCACTGGATCTAGCAAAAGACATACTATTTGGCAACTTGGGATAAGAACAGCTTCAGTGGAGTGGTGTGGTAAAAAAAAAAATTATTTGGATAGTTCAAGAGAAACCAAGAAGATAAAAGTCTGACTGGAAAAGTACACAGCTATTTCAAAAAGTTTTGCTGTAAGGAGAATAAGATAATAAGGCAGAAGCTTGCATGAGAAATGGGGTCAAAGTAGAATTTTTTACTCAATAATGAGAGCAATATTGAAATGTTGGTATGCTAAAGGCAATGGTCCAAAACAGAGGAAGTGCCTTAGTCTGTTTTATATTAATATAACAGAATTCCACAGATTGGGGGATTTATAATACAGAGAAATGTATTTGTTTTAGGTTCTGTAGGCTGGGAAGTCCAAGAACATTACATTGGTATCTAGCAGGGGCTTTCATATTGTATCATCCTATGGAGAAAGATACAAAGGAAATAACAAGTCAGAGTGGGGAAGAGCAAGAGGGGAACAAACTCAGTTTTATAACAAAGCCACTTTTGTCATAACTAACTGACTGCAGTCAATAATAACACTTATTCATTCACGAAGGCAGAGCCCTCTTGATCCAATCAAGTCTCATTAGACCACACCTCCCCCAAGAGAATCTGTCAAAAATCTTCTTGCACTGATAAAGGATTTTAGTGAAGTCTAGGGGTACAAAATCAATGTGCAAAAGACAGCAGCATTCTTATACACCAGCAACGAATAGGCAGAGAACCAAAACAATTAAAAAGCACAATCTCATTCACAATAGACACAACAAGACGAAATACCTTGGTATCTTTCTAACCAAAGAGGAAAAAGACAATGGAAACTGCAAAACATTGCTTAGAGAAACCAAATATGACACAAACAAATGGGAAAATATTCCATGTTCATGGATTAGAAGAATCAACATTGTTTAGATGTCCATCCTACTCAAGGCAATCTAAAGAGTTAATGCAATACTCATTAAATTTCCAGCAGCATTCTTCTCAGACCTGGAAACAACAATACAGAAATTCATAAGGAATCATAAATCACCATGAATAGCCAAAACAATCCTCAGCAAAAGAAACAAAGCTGGAGGTATCACACTTCCAGACTTAAAACTTTATTATAAGACTACAATATTCAAAACAGCCTGGTATTGGTACAAGGACAGGCATATAGACCAATGGAACTGAATAGAGATCCTGGAAGCAAAACCTCAGTTTTTCAACCAACTCATCTTTGACAAATCCTCCACTAAAAACCACTGGGGAAAGGAGAATTTATTCAGTAAATGGTGTTGGGAAAACTGACTAACCACATGCAGAAGATTAAAAAAAGACTTCCACCTATCACCATACACAAAAATCAACTCTAAATGGATCAAAGACCTAAATGTAAAACCTCAAACTATAAGAAACTTAGAAAATGCAGAAGACACTCCTATGGAAATCAGAACTGGCAAGCAATTCCTGATTAAAACCCCAAGTGCCCATGCCATAAGAGATAAAATAGACAAGTGGGACCTCATCAAACTGACAAGCTTCTGCAAAGTCAAAGAAACCATCAAGAGAGTGGGAAGACAAACCACAGACTGGGAAAAAATAATTGCCAACTGTATCTCTGACAAAGGCCTAACATCTAGGATCTACAAGGAACTCAAACATGTTGAAATGATAAAAACAAGCAGCCCTATTAAAAAGTGGGCAAAAGGTAGGAATAGGTAATTCCCAAAGGAAGGCATACTAGAAGCCAACAGATACATGGACAAATGCTCAGCCTCAGTAGTTATCAAGTGAATGCAAATTAAAACCATACTCAGAAACCACCTAACTCCAGTCAGGATGGCAATCATCAATAACTCAAAAAACAACAGATGCTGGAGAGGATGCAGGGAAAAGGGAATACTTCTACACTGTTTGTGGAACTGTAAACTCGTACAACCTCTGTGGAAAATAGTGTGGTGGTACCTAAGAGATCTAATAATTGACCTCTCATATGACTCAGCAATCCTTCTTCTGGAAATATACCCAGAGGAACTCAAATCATTCTATAAAGAAGATATCTGCACACTCATGTTTATTGAAGCACATTATTCACAATACTAAAAACATGGAACCAATCAAGCTGCCCATCAAAAGTAGACTGGATTAAAAAAATGTGGTACATATACACAGTGGAATATTATGCAGCCATAAAGAAGGACAAAATTAAGAACTTTGCAGCAACTTGGATGGATATAGAGTCTGTAATACTCAATGATCTATTACAGAATCTAAGAACTGAGTACCACATGTTCTCACTCATAAAAGAGATTGGCAGTAGTGGGAAACTGCCAGGGGAGGGAGTGGGGGGGATACACTTCATCAGTAAGGATACCTAATCTCAAACTAAGTGACATGGGGACTTAAGGAAGGCCCAAACTTTAGCTGTACAGTGACTATTTGTAAACCTAATCCTGAACTGTATCCCACATCTTTAAAATAAAAATTAATTTAAAAAACCTACCTTCCAACACTGTTACACTGGAGAACAAATTTCCAAGACACTAACTTTGGGAATTACATTTAAAACATAGCAGGGGGCAACTTGGTGAAGCAGAGAAGACGGGAGAGATTGCTTGAGTAGACATAAGGGATAGAATCTAGTGCACAAGTGGCAGTGGGTTTTTACTTAGTCAGGATCATGGAGAGACACATATAGCAATAAGCAAGAGGGTAGAATACATGGACATAGGCACAGGTGGATGTATTGAAGAAGAAGTAAGAGCATTGGGAAAGTATTACTGCTTCTGTATTTTGCAGAATAAGAGCATGGGCAAGGAGATGTTAAATGTTGGAGGGGAAAGAAGAAAGTATAATGTATTCCTCAAAGAGAGTTGGAAAGAATGTACTAGGAAAACAAATATGATTTGGTACCTTTTAAATAACTCAAATCAATATGTTCAAAAGTAAATTCCAACATTCTTTCACTTGTATTACTCTTCAGTGCTAATTATTACTCAACACTTATTGAGCTGGACCCTATGCTATTCACTGTATCATCATTATCTTATTTAACCTTTATCATAACTTTATTAGTTGGAGATAGTTGGTTTTCACATATTGCACATGATAAAGCCGAGGCTGTGAGATATATATTTTTATAAGTTTGCAGCACTATTAAAAGTCACAACCATGGTTCAAGTCAAATTCAGTCATCTCCAGGGCCATAATCCTTAATTGTATAGAGAGCCTTATAGGACATTATCAGGATTCTGGATTTTACTCAACTTGAGATGTATATTTTAAGCTACAATAATATCTAAGTTACTCAAGGAGGAATTTGAGAAGTCATTCTATTAGGCAGAATAATGGCCCTTGCCTGCAGATACCTATGTGCTAAGCCTTGTTACCTGTGAATATGTTACATTACATAACAAAGAGGAATTAAAGTTAAAGGTAGATTAAATGTTGTCAAACAGGAGATAGGGATATTATCCGTGTATGGCTAAAGTAATCAGAAGAGTCTTTAAAAGTAAAAGAAGTAAGCAAAAGAAAAGAGAATTGGAGCAATGACTGTGTGAAAAGCCTTGGTCTCACATTGTTGGCCTTAAGAGGGAGGAATAGGGCCCCAAGACAAGTTATATGTGTGGCCTCTGAAAGGTGGAAAATGCAAAGGAAAAGATTCTTCTCTAGAAACTCCAAAAATAATACAGCTCTGTACATGTTTTTTTTTCTTCCCAGTGAGACCCTTTAAGACTTTTGGTTTCCAGAATTGTAAAGTAATTTAGTTTTGTTATTTCAAACCACAACTTTTGTGAAAATTATGGTGGCAACAGCAGGATATGGACAGTTTAACTTTCTTTTCTACCTCCCCATCACCTCTATCAAAGTCATAACTAGAAGTCTGTTGGGTTTGATCATTTTAGTTTTTGTTGTTACTCCCCCAACACCATGTTGTTCTAAAAAGCATATAAGATTCATACTGGGTTAATGTACTCAAAGAAGGTCTTCTCCAGCTTCACTTTTGTTCAGTTCAGTATCTCATTCTCTCTCCACTGGATATTTACAGTCTTGTTTTTGCTAGTTTTCTTGTCTTTTATATTTAAGTCATAGTCCACATTTGTGCAAAGTGATTCATCACTCTAAAATGCATGAAATGCCACAGGGAAGTATGCAAAACTAGAAGGGAGGAGACTTGGAGAGAGACACAAGAATGGAGAAAGAAGGTTTTTTGTTTGTTTGTTTGCTTTTTCTTATTTCTATGTGGGATTGGTTTCATTTAGACTATTTGTTCCTCTTGAACTTCCCCTTGTTATTGTTTGCAGGCAGAATACATTATTTTGTTTAGAAACCACAATAAGTGCACAGCACAGAAGAGTAAATGCTCATCATAACTGGCAGTTTTGTAGGTGCATCTGTACTTGCTATTCTTATTACAGGACGTTGCTGTGCAAGAGAGAGCTAATTTTTCACATTTCCAGTTAGAAAACCATTAGTAAGCAGGAAAAAGAAATTTCATTATCCTGACTGATTCCTAAGTCCTAATGATCCATATTTAAGTTGTTAATTAGCATTAGCATTACAAAATGAAGACTGGACTTGGAATCCTATATTTCAAAGGTAAAGTCTACATTTAACTTTCATTGTATGTATGGGCTTAAAACAAGTCACTGCACCTGTGAAACCTTAGTTTCTTCATCTGGAAAAATGAAAATAGAAAGGAAATTACCTGTGCTAGGCTACTTATATATGTACATTAATTCATCTAATCTCCAGAAAAAAAGCAAAGGAGCGTTAGCTCATAGATCTTTTTGCTCTTCAATATAAAAGCTAAAAACCTTTGTGAAATAGTATATTAGAATAAGAATGGACTGAAATATGAACTCGTGGTAATGGCAGACCTAAGTTCTAACTGTTGGAGGTAATATCCATTTATCTCAAAGAGAATCACAAAACTTGGTATGTAGTAACTACTCTGCTGTTGATAATGTGTGTGACTTTACACAAGACATGTACTTCCACTAGCTCAGTTTTTTTCCACCTCCTCAAAATAAGAGGGTCAGATAACTTTTTACAAACTCTTCCCTTTGATAGTCTCTGTCAGGAGTTGGCAACCATTTTCCACAAAGGTCCAGATAGTAAATATTTTAGGCTTTGCAGGCCACAATGTTTCTGTCACAAGTACTCAACTCTATCTTTACAGAACACAAACAGCTGCAGACAATATGTAAATTAATTGGCATGGCTGCCTTCCAGTAAAACTCTATTTGCAAAACAGTCTATGGCCTGGATTTGGCTCAGTGGACTTAGTTTGATGACCCCTGCTCTGTGCAGCAATGAAGAATTTTGTGTATGTCAGTTCCGCACTCTTCCCTTTCTTGTTTCAGCCAATATATTCAGAACTAATGTTGTACATGCCTAGCCTAAAGATGTTTCTCTATTGAAGCAGAGTTTATCTATGTGCTTCAATCTTTTTATCTTAAATGAGAATTATGCTGAGAATCTGAAGAAATGAATGGAGAATTTTTGGCTGTAGCTTATTAAGAACAACAGTGGCTACTTAAGTATACAGAACATTATCATGTTTTATACATGAACATGATAAAATATTTAATGAATAAAAGTTGTATGATAATTATATACTAGGATAGATTTAAGATACTATTCTTGCCTCTTTGTTACAATTTTAAAGTATCATTAACATGTGAATGAATTGTATATACTGCCCCATAGCATCCCAGCCAATATATTGATATGCATAAAAATAAACATTAGATTACACTTTAAGTTGTCAAAAATATTGCTATTCTGAAATGAACAAAGATCTTCAATGAGGTTTCTTGGCTACAAAAGTGTATTTCACAAAGGATAGAAAAGAGAGGGAAATTTAAAGTTTTCATACATTTTTGCAGATGAGAAATGGACAAATGATCTGATCAAGGTATTTGATTAGGCTCAGTAGCTGTCACAGAAAAATGTCTTGGCAATCACTATCAAAGCCAGCATTTGAAATATAATTTAACTTTGAATCTGTAAGTTTTAATTCTATATGGTTTGGACTGCTCAACACTGATAGCATTACTCTAGGACTTTTTTTTCCTGTTGTTTAATTCTGGTATCTCCTAATGCTGAAAAGGAATATGTTGCCAATGTATCACCAAAGATTTTCATTACAGAAAGAAGCTCTTCTAAAAGCAAGAGAAATCTTTGGGCACATTGGCAAATTTCCCCAAAGCAAGTTTGCAGTACAGGCTTCTAAACCAGCAAGTATTTTGATATTTGCATGTTCTTTTTATTTTAGAATCTAATTTTTTTAAATTCTACTCAGTTACGACTTCAACCTCACTTGTTCAGTGAGTTCAGTCATAGAAAATATTCAGAGGGCATGGGCAGATGGTGAATTCACCAGGGAGTTTATGCAATTCTGATTCATTCTGTCAGTCTAGAATTATATAGAGATAAGCCCAGTATGAACTTAAGCATATTCTGCCTTAAAGAAAGAAAGAAACAACAAATGATTAAAACATAAATTTTAGTAGACTTCCATTTGCTCTGTAGAATATTTCTAAATATATTTTAGCTGAACTCTGTCAATTCTTCAATACAATAGTTGTGGTTTTTGGTTTTGTGTAGAATTTTTATCAGTGTTTTTTTTCTTATAACAAAATTTTTCTTATTATAAAAATCTGGTCAGCCTTTCATGAATTTTAGAAATAAAAATGAATTTCATGTATGAACTTCAACATTATTGTGCTTACTTTTGACATGATCCACTTGTATATTTGATAAATTATAAATATAAATCTTAACATATGATACAAAATATCATATATGGATGCACATATATATATATATATTTATACGGAATCTTCTGCCCCATAAATAAACCTGTGTTCATCCTATTTGTTCTCAATGAGGTACAGGTTTGCCCCTATGGCACATTCGGTAATGTTTATTTTTTTATTTTTTTATTTTTTATTATGGTATTGTGGGGTACAGTCAGGGGTTAGGCATACCAAAATGCTTCGTTCAGGCACCCTTGATGATAAGAGGTGTCTTCCCATCCCCAGACAGAAGAGGCGGATACAACCAACAAAGTTGCTCTC
>CAUYQG010159898.1:0-16038 GCA_963574415.1 Tarsius wallacei | reverse complement strand
TCATGGATTGGAAGAATCAATATTGTTAAGATGTCCATCCTACCCAAGTCAATCTACAGATTTAACACAATATCCATTAAATTACCAGCATCTTTCTTCTCAGGCCTGAAAACAATACAGAAATGTACATGGAATCATAAGTGACCACGAATAACCAAAACAATACACAGCAAAAGAAACAGAGAGAGAGGTATCACATTTTCAGATTTTAAAATTTATTATAAGACTACAATAATCAAAACAGCCTGGTATTGGTGCAAGAACAGGCATATAGACCAATGAAACAAGATAGAGATTCTGAAAGCAAAACTTCAATTTCTCAACCAACTCATCTTTTACAAAGCCTCCACCAACAACCACTGGGGAGAGGAGAACTTATTCAGTAAATAGTGCCAGAAAAACTGGCTAACCACATGCAGAAGATTAAAAAAAAAACCCTACCTATCACCATACAAAAAAAATCAACTCTAAATGGATAAAAGACCTAAACGTAAAACCTGAAACAATAAGAACCTTAGAAAATGCAGGAGACACCTTTATGGATATTGGAACTGGCAACCAAGTCCTGATCAAAACTCCAAGAGCCCATGCCATAAGAAATAAGATAGACAAGTGAGACCTCATCAAACTGACAAGTTTCTGCAAAGCCAAAGAAACCATCATGAGAGCAAGAAGACAGTTCCCAGACTGGGAAAAAACATTCACCAACTGTATATCTGACAAAGACCTAACATTTAGAATCTACAAGGAATTCAAACATGCCAAAAAATGAAAAACAGTCCCTTTAAAAAGTGGGCAAAATATATGAATAAACACTTCTCAAAAGAAGACATATGAGCAGCCAACAGATACATGAAAAGTGCTCAGCCTCACTAATCATCAAAGAAATGCAAACTAAAATCACACTGAGATACTACCTAACTCCAGTCAGGATGGCCATCATAAATAAGAAAAAACAACAGATGCTGGAGGGGATGCGAAGAAAAGGAACACTTCTATACTGTTGGTGGGAGTGTAAACCAGTACAACCTCTATGGAAAACAGTGTGGTGATTCCTAAAAGATCTAAAAATCAACCTCCCATATGAATCCACAAAGCCCCTAGGTGGAAGATACCCAGAGGAACTAAAATTATTCTATAAAAAAGATACCTGTGCATGCATGTTTATTGCAGCACTATTCACAACAGCAAAAATATGGAAACAACTATGCTGTCCATTGAAACCAGACTGGATTTTTAAAATGTGGCACATATACACGATGGAATATTGCGCAGCCATAAAGAACAAAATTATGAACTTTGTAGCAACTTGGATGGATTTAGAGCATGTAATATTCAGTGATCTATCACAGAAACCAAGAACTGAGTACCACATGTTCTCACTCAAGTGGACTCTGAAAAATTGTCATAACACTACAAGAAAGGGATTGGCAGTAGTGGGATGCTGCCAGGGTACCTGATCTCATATCCAGGTGAAGTGGGGACTAAAGTGAGGCCCAAACTTTACCAGTACAATGACCATTTGTATACTTAACCCTGAATTATACCCTAGGTCTTTAAAATAATCTTTTTTAAAAGTAAAATCTCCATGATTGTGGTCAGAGCAGGTCAAAACAGACTCTATCCAGATCTATTAAACACTTATACAAAGAGATATCTGTATGTCCATTTAATTAATTAACAACAGTAATAAAAAACATTCATGAAATAGGAACTAGCTACTCTATCACTAAGCAACAAAGATGTTCAAACATTATGAGAGTTTGTCAGTATCAATTTACACTCTCCTGTTTATTTGAAAGAGGGTAAGGTTTTGATGACTCTTTGAATATAATATTTTCAATTGAAGATAAAGTAAATCATAGTAGTAATGTCAATAATAAACTATTTAAAACTTCAGATGAAAGAAAAGCCATATTTAAATAGCTGGATAAATATATTTGGATTCAGCAATACGTATTTGCGTATATTCATTCCAAAACTATATTGATCTCCTTCTTCTTCTTTCAGCATGTTATTTGTTTTACCTAACAACTACTTATATAGCACTTCTTATGTGCCAGACACCGTTCAAAGTACTTTACCAATATTAACTCACTTAAGTATATGAGCTTGTTCATCTCTTAGTGAACTTCTACAATCTCCTCTTTTGTTCTTCAAATTTAGTAACAATAAGTAATAAATAAACAATTTAATACAACATAATCAATAATTTAATACACTAAATAATTAATAAATTTCTTCCAAATTTAATAACAATAGCACATCTTCATCAGACATAAGAATGCGTTTTGTACAATATTTCATCCTATTCTATAATTTATTTAAACCTTGGTATCCATGAAATTTTTGTGTGGAGAGTTGACACACGGAAATTGTTTGAGCAGTACCCAAGGACTTACTTAAGCAGAGTAACAAGTCTATGGCTTGTGTTTCCTCTTGTATTTTCTTCAATTATAGTTTTCCACCATGCCTATTATCCAGTTGTAAGCTATCTCTTGTAATATTCATTCTAAATTCCTTGAGAAATCTGACTTCTCCTAACATAGCTAATAAAAAAATATTCCCTACACACTCTATTTTAAATTGATACCTCTTTAAGTCCTGAAAAACTAGTACTCTAAAGAAGACAAGCTGAGCAACAATTGTCTATACCAAGGTTCAGCAAACTATAGTCCAAGGGCCTAACCTGGCCTGCTACTTGTTTTTGTACAGCCCATGAGCTAAGAAATATTTTTACATTGTTAAATAGTTTTTTTTTTTAAAGTAAAAGAATACTTGAAGACACATGAGAGTTATAATTTTAGTGTCCATAGATAAAATTTGATTGGAACACAGGCATTTTTATTCATTTATTTATTGTCTATGATTTTTTTTGACTTAAGTTGAGCAGTTGTGACAGAGGCTTTAGAATCTACAAAATCCAAAATTATTACAAGGACCTTTACAGAAAAAAAAAATGCTGTTTAAATTCTGTTCTGCATTTTTAACAAAGTCTTTTATTTTTTCAACAAATATCACTGGGCATGTTCCATGTGCCATGCATTATTGCCAGTATTAGGGCATACAATTTTAATGGGTTCAATGCCCCCCCAATAAAAGATGTACTTACTTACATATTATCTGTGAATGTGATCTTAAAAAGGGTCTTCAAGGATGTAATTAAGCTAACAATCTTGACATGAGGTTATCCTGGATTATCCAGGTGAATCATAAATTCAAAGTCAAGTGTCCTTATAAAAGACAGAAGAGAAGACACAAGAAAAGAGGAGATCATGTGAAGATAGAGACAGATTGGAGTTATGTAACCATAAGTCAAGGGGTGTCTTGAGAAGCTAGAAGAGACAAAAAGGAATTCTCCTCTAGAGGCTTTGGAGAATATATAGTCCCGCCAACAACTCAATTTCAGACTTCTGGCTTCCAGAACTGTGAGAGAATAAATTAAATTTCTGCTGTATGAAGCCACAAAGTTTACCTCATTTGCAGCCCTATGGAACTAATGCAACATTTTATATTGTACTTGGGGATGACAGGTAATAAACAAATAAGTGAAATTTATAATATACTAGATGATGACAAATGCAAGGCACATTTGAGAAATAACAAAGGAGAAAAGAAGTGGAGTACAGGGACAGAGAATTTCTATCTTAAAGGAGATTTCTTGAGAATGTGACATTTGGGCATAAACCTGAAGGTGGTAAAGAAACACATCATAAAGACAACTAGGGATTAGTATTTTAGACAAAGAAGACAGTAAAATACAAACAAGCTTAAATGAGAGCACGTGCATCATTATCTAGGAACAACAAAAAGGTCAATGTGTCTTGAATAAGGTATGTGGGGGGGTAGATAATGGGATATCATTTAAGAGAGATAATGAGATGCTTGTTGTAGGCCATCATAGGAATTTCTGGATGAAATGGGATGCCATTAAAAGATTTTGAGTGTAGAGTATATAAATAAATTATTTTTTAAAATGATAACCTTTCAGCTAAATGTAGATAATAAGATTGCAGTTGGATAAGAATAGAAATAAAGACACTACCCATATCCTCCTAGAAGACTAATTGGCAATGGTAAATTAGACTAGGATGCTAGTGGTGAGTAGTTGTCAAATTCTGATTATATGTTGAAGGTTGAGTCTTCAAGATTTTTAGATAGATTAGATGTGAGATATGAGAGAAAGAAAAAAAATCTAAGATTTTTGACCTGATGGGGTGGATGTCCATTACCTGAGATAAGAAAAATACAACTTGGAAAAAAAGGTTAGGAGTTTATTCTGGGACATGTTGAGTTTGAGACGTCTATTAGATTTCCAAGTATAGTTGTCCAAAGGTAGTTTACATAGAAATTTGGAGTGCAGGAAAGAATTTAAGTTGTAGATAGAAACTTGTGAGTCATCATCAAATAAATGATCATTAAAGCTATGATACTGGAGAAGATTGCCAAAAGAGTGAGTTTAGATAGAAAAGATTTGGGGCTATACCTCTACATTCCAATATCAGGATTTTAGGAGATAGGTGAAATACAACAGTGAGCATTATGAAGAGCCAGCCAGTGAGACAGGAGAAAAACTAAGAAAGCAGTGTCCTGGAAAATAAGTGGAGAAAGTGTATCAAGGACTGGAGGTATCACCTCCAATGCTGCTGATAGGTCAGATGATACGAGGACTAAAGACTGGATTGAATTTAGCAACATGGAAGTTATTAGTGACCTACACAAAAGAAGAATGGTAAAGTAATAAAACTAAGATAATTTTAAAGAGAGAGAATAAGATGTATAGGCCTTGAGAATAGAAAATTCTTTCAAAGATTATTCCTATAAACGGGGAATAGAGAATAAAGTACAGAGCTAGAAGGAAAAGTTGAGTTCAGAGAGGTTTTATTATATATTTGTTTTTATTTTTGTTTCTCAAGACAAGGGAAGTAAAAGTTTTGAAATTATCCAGTAGTAGAAAATAATAGGGCATTAGGCAAAAAGGAGAATTGCTAGAATTATGTCCCTAAGTAGAAAAGAAAGTCTGGGTTTTCCTCTTGCCAAGAGCATAGACAACAATTGGGATCTGGTAGCAAGAGATAAGGGTAATAGAAGAATCATGTAGATGTAGTTTGAAATTATCAATAATTAACTGAAGAGTTATATTAGAAGAATTGGCAAAGAACCAGGAGTTACACTCTCCAAGAAATGAGAGTAAAAAGTCGAATCAAAAAAATGACTGTAGCAAAGAAAGGAAATGGATGTTATAGTTGAATGCTTGAGATTTGAAGCGGAAGGTGTTTAGGAAGGAGGGAAGAAGATTAGCAAAGAAGAACAAGGAGAAAACAGAAATCAAGCAGGTTATAATAAAAGTGGATTACTATCAAATTAAAATATTTTCAATTAAATTATTTTATTGCAAGAAAATCAATATTTTATTAAGAATTCTCGTTTCAGACAATTTTACTTTATCTTTTTAATTGACCCTTTTCATTTTACAATCATTGTTGTAATTAAAATGTATTTATTTTCACTCTTCATTTAATAAACTATCAAATCCTTCCCAGAATCCTTTGGTATATCCAAATAACTCAAAGTCCAGCTAATTCCTAACTAGTTTTCTGTCCTCATCAATAGATCACAGACTCTCCCACGTCAACAAGTATCTGTCCCTTTCAGACCCTATGGAGGTCCATTTTCTTTCCTGTACTTTTTCATCTAATATTGTACTCAAGGATCATCTCGACAATAAAGTCTTCTCAAAATACCCTTAACTAGTTATAGGGGTTTAAACTATTGGATGAACTCTTATTTGACTGCTCTTAGTTGTGCTAGATTTATGTTATTTTTATACATATATGTTAGAAAATATTGCTTGAATATTTGATAAGCCAGTAAGGCTTTAAGGAATTGAAAGTCAGGACCCATGTATCTCTTGATGTCAGTGACTGATATATTATGCAGACAGAGTACACACAGCATTCAAATCAGAGCCATAAACATGTCCTTCATCTTTCTAAGCCTACTAATATTGCACTCTCTTGCTTGGTCAGCTCTTGCTTACAATTACCAAATAGCTGCATTGGCAACCAAAAGCTAAGATGTATCATTACTTTTTTGGCATTTTAGGGAAAGTTTGGTTTGTTATCTCCCTTCCCCTATTTTTTTAAGTCATTTTTTTTAACACAGCCAAGGGCAATGGCTTCATATTTCAATGTTATGGCATCAAAACTTTCTGATATGTGAGAAGACATATATTTTACCTGATAAAAATGCAGTTGCAAAACTCTAAATAAATCAGACACTATTCTAAATGCAGCCGTTAATGCAAAGCAGACCGTAGTCAGAGGTAAAATATAACTTCTTAGGCATTATTTGGCTCTTGTTTTGTCTAGATTCACATATAACTAGATACAAAAACAGAAAAAGAAGTCATTTATGACACTTGAAATTAAGCCCGTGTCTAAACAATATACAATGTAGGTGAAGCTAAAATCTCAGGGACATTACCATACGATAATTGATCAGACAAAGCTGTTGGCATATTCAATTACCTGTCATGACAGTCATAACAATGCCTAGTCTATTTTTAAATGTTAGTTAGGCACTTTTTTCTTTGCCCTATGAACTTTAGTAACTTTGAAACACTTTCTCTGTGATTAATGTGTTAAAGTTTATTAAAATTCATTATCTTATCTAATTGTAATTTTTAATAACACTTTTATGAAAAAGTTATAGTTCCTTCTTCAAATTAAATCACTACAATGCTAATTATTTTGGCTTTTTGGTGACATTTTTATTCTTGACAAAGTATTCTCTGGTTCTGCATATAATTGACATTATAATTGATTTAAAAATTAGGCAAAATTTAGCTCAAACAAGAAGCAAATATTCTCCTTGAGAGGTAATAAGGCTCATTGGAAAGATTACTAACCTAAATGTCAAGAAGTATAAGGTTACCCCTAATTTTGCCTTGAGCATACTATGTGACATTTGTCAAGTAACACTTTTCTATATCAGCTTTCACATTAATACAAAAAATTATGTACTTTGAAGCCCTTTATACATCTCAGATTCTATATTTCCTACATGTTTAAGGTGAATATATTATAGTAGAGCAATTTTTATTATTTTGATTAGGAAATCATGTTTAAAGCTCAAATTTATTTTTATAACATGCTCTCTCTCCTTTCTCTCTGTTTCAGTCTCCCTGTCTTCCATATTCTCTCTCCCTCTCTTTTTCTTTAGAAACAATGAGATGATTAGAGACTTTACTCTGAAACTTAATTTTTCCTCCAGGTTAAGTACATGTCCATGTGTGCATGGAGATTCCTTTTATTTAGTATATAAATATATATTTAATCTTTTGTGATACCTGCATAATGATCCATTATACAGATCTATCATTGCTTTTTGATGCACAATCAGATTTCAGATTGCTTCTAATTTGTTGCAATTGCAAGCAAAGCTATGCCAAGCACTCTTGGGTATTTATGTCAGTACTGTACCAGTACTTTTACTAAAAATAAAAATGACCTTCAAAAAATTTTTGCTGAGACAAGGTATAAGCATGTTTTACATTTTAATGAATAACATGCAATCTTACCAAAAGGACAGAAATGTACACCATACACCCTCATTCTGTGTCCAAGCAAGAGCAGCATTTAAAGTCTCATATGCCATTTGGGGAATGTGAGACTACTGGAAGGTTAGGTTGGAGTGATGACATGGTTTTTTTAAAAAAAAATTTTTTAAAGATGTATAGCAGTATTGTAGAGCTGGACTGAAGTTGAGACTGTTTGAAACCAAAAATAACCCCAAGAGGTTGTTGCATAGTCTTAGTATGAGCAAATAAAGGCTTGAATTAAGTCAATGCTGAGTGATTGCAAAGAACACTCACAGAGGTAACTCTAAGATAGAAGTGCACTGAAGTTGATGATTAGGTCACTAAAAAAAAAAGCATTTTGAAGGTGAATTGAAATGAATTCAGCATGTCCAGCTTTTTTAAATTCATTCCTTTAACTCATCTTTATTGAGCACCTACAATATGGTAGACACTATTTTAGGCTCAATGGTGACAGCATTGAACAAAGCCCTTGCCATTATGAAGTGTAATTTCTACTGAGAAAACAAATAAACAAGGTAATAAGTCATTGAAGAAAAATTAAGTAAGGGGAAAAGAGAGCAATTGGCTTGGAATTTAAATGAGGCAGTCAGGCAAAGTCTTTCTGGAGGGCAAGAGTAGAGTACAGATCTAAAGAAGGTCAAATTGAAAACAATATATATATTTTTTTAAAAAACAGGTTCTCAGCAACCAAAACAACAACAATTAAAGAAAATTTTATTGGACTTCGAGTTCTAAAATCCTGAACAGAAGAAAACATAATTAGTGGGGAAATTTTTGGTGCAATACACAATGGAAAGGTTTGGGAAATTTAAAAATAACTGGCAATTTCAGATCCTGTTCCTTAAAGTTTCATTTTGTTAAATCCGTTAGGTTTTCGTTGCAAAAAATAGTCTTTAGGCAAATTAATAAATGACCCCTTTAGAATAGACTTTATACATCTGCCTACAAAAGCAAATGCCTTTTAAAAGTACAGTCAGCTCATTAAAATGATGATGACCAATTTAGTGTGCATTGAAGAGTTCTTGGTTACTTTACAGTTATTTTGTGCATCCCTGCCCTTGTGGAGATGTCCTTTTCTTCCTCCTGGGTTATTTAGGCAGAGTTGCTTCTGTTTTAAATGCATATTGCATAAATGATTTCATAATTCTATTCTGTGCCCTCTGTGGTCCTTGTTGCATAGGTAATCAGGGTTTTATTTAGAGAGTGTAATGCAACAGATAGCACATTCATTTTTACACTATGAAATCTAAGCCTCCAGAGGGTTGATTGTCCAGAAATTGTTTAGACTGTCTCAGCCTACAAAATAAGAATTCACAATACATTTAGAAAATGAATATAATTAAGCCAACAATCATGCTCATTTTAACTAAAACACCTATTTCCTTATCCCAGAAAATTTTATATGAGGCATTGCAGTTTTTTCTCTTAGCAAACTGCCTGCCATTATTTTTGACCCAAGGGGAGGGTTTTCTTTATCTATCCAAAGTATCTATATAATTGCTGAATTTATCTATTTCATTTTTTAAACTTTATTTGGGGAACATATTCTGCAATATTTTTATTCAAATCGCTTTCTGAATAACCCCTGCTAGTCACACAAACCTACAAAAAAAAGAGATAAAAGCAAAAAAGACATATTCAATAGAAACTAAGTTAGAAATTTAATTAGAAATTGAAATTTATGACTAAATCTAAATCAATTTCTAAGTAAATATTTCTAAGCTATAGATACATAAAAAGCAGACAATTTACCACTACAAAGACATAACATTTAACAGCATATATTAATTTATTAATGTTTATATGATCACACATACATTTCCCGCTCTATAAAATAACATTTTAAAATAAGAATTTTGTCCTTAACAACTATCTGTACTTCATATCTGAGCTTGCTTTTTTTCTCTTTCCTATATTCGTTCAGTAATATTTTGTATCGGCTAAGAAATAATTATTTAGACAATTTCAAATTTTTCCTTCTTGAGCATTTGCAAATACCTCTCTCTCCAGTTTGAAAGAGTCTCAGGTCTCAGACAATAATAGTATCCATGATTTGAGCCAAAGACATTTGATTGTAAAGAAAGATATATTAATATATAAATTGTCCTCCGGATAAATCCATTGTAGAAATAACACTATCTTTTCCTTCATCTTGAAAATATCTGTAACAGAAAATAACTGGCTCAAAACATTTAGCTTATATACATTAAGACAACATTCACACTGAAAGTCCCAAAATAATTTGACCCCAATATTTAGTCCATGAATATTCATAAGGAAGAATGTCTTTGAATATAATACAATGTCATTCTTGATACATTGAATGTAGAGCTTCATCCACAATTGTTTGTCATAATATTATTTGCATCAAGTAATAAAAGTTGTAGTTTTTTAAAAAAGCAAAAAATAATGGTAAATGCAATTTATATTTTGATATTAAAAAGTGTGAGATGCCCAAATGCCAAAGGCATAAAACTTTAATTAAAACACTTGTACTTTAAGAGAAGAACAAACATACCCAAATTTTAAAAAAAAGAAAAAGTTATATCTGCATTGTATATTAAAATTATCAGAGAAATAAATATTTGCCTGCTTGTCACAAAGAAAACACTAAATATTTTTAAAATAATATTTCTATGATGGACAGCGAAATAAAAGTTTAAAATAATTATATAGCATTTGCTCATCAATAATTTTAAGACTGAAGATTGAGGCAGGTCAGAGAAAAAATCCTACTAATTATCTGCACATAAATAATTTCACACTGATGAGAGAAAGTTAGATACTATCTACTCCAACAATTGTTTCATATTATGTAACATTTTGGGTCGTGGCTATAGCTCTGAAACAGACTCAGTTTTGTACCTTAGACAAGTCATAAAATTATAATTTAAGGCTCATGCCTGGAATCCCAGCACTTTGGAAGGCTGAGGTGGGAGGATTGCCTTCACTCAGGAATTTGAGACCAGTCTGGACAACAAAACAAGACCCGGCTCTACAAAAAACAAAATAAATTTTATTATTTAAGAAACTTTTTAAAGTTCCACTTATGTCCAATTTCACTAAGTCTACTTATGTTCTACCTGCTAAGTAGATGCCTATGTTGTTCCATCAACACAACAACTTTTTAAGAAAAGTGGATTTGGGATAATAACTTAGAAATACAATACTTAGTAATTAAGACTGTAGACAAGATTGACTAAAGATTTATATGGAACAGGCACTGTTATTTAAAATAAAAACCCATAAAAAGGTTATACACATAAGAGTTTTGGTTAAACCACCAATCACTCCTCTCACAGAGTAACAATAGTCCAATAAACATTACTAGGTCTATGTCTCTTTCTCTTTTCTGTCCCTCTGTCTCTCTTCTACTGAGTAAGAATTGAGACAGGCACAGAGGAACAAGTAAAGTCTATAACCTCATACAGACCTATGTTGGATAATGATTATGTCACATATTAGTTGTGTGTGTATTCATTAGTAAGCACCTAATCTTATGACCTTCAATTGCTTCGTTCATAAGATGAAGACAATAGTACCTACCCTAACAAAATTATGTGAGAATAAAGAAATATAATAGATATAAAAAGCTACCAATTAGCTATTACTTTATTACACTAATCATATCTAATCATTTTTGATAAAAATTACTCTGATTTTTATCCCTTATATCTTGAAAGGAAATTCATCTTCACACACACACACACACACACACACACACACACACACACAAACACACACACTTAAAAACCGAAACAAATATATACAATGCTTCTAACTGTAATGCAAAAAAAATTAAAAATTTTCATTATAAAGTATGTATTTTACTATATAAGTTATCAGTATGACTACCTAGAAAACATAACAAAATATTCATATGCTTGCAATTAGAATCATCACAAACAGGAAACTGAAATCATAAACCACCAGAGTAATGGCATACTGGTGACCCCATCAACATAGGAATACTGTGCTGTGATTTTCTACTCTGAATATTATTAGCACCCTGCAATCACTGTGATAACAAAATCTTCCTCCCCAAATTTACAAAATACTACCTAAGAAGTGGTAGTAGCTCTATGGAGAACCACTAACAAAACATTTTCTGAACAACAACGGGCTTTGCAATTGTGTAGACATGAACTTAAATTTATTCTCTATCACCTTGTAATCTAGATGAGTTCTCAAGACTCTTTGAACTTCAGTTTCTTGGATCTGTAAAATGTGGAGTGGGGGCCTGATATATACCTAATAGCATACTCAAGGGACTTAAATAAAACTCTGTTTGCAAATTGTTAAGCAGTAGAAATGTACCAGGCACAATTATTTCTAAATATTTGTTAGGCCTCAATATGAAAGGCAAATGTTAGTTCATTTTTTTCTACAGACTTTTAAAACTTACTAATGCTAACTATTTCCTTAATTATAAAAATTAACTAAGATTCGTTCTCTGTTTTATTATTATCCTTGTTTAAATTTCTAATTATTTGCTAATTTCTTGCTCCCACTCTTATTCACTCCCATGTCTCTTCTCACCTCTCCCCCAACATTACTCATTCTTTTTTACTAACTTTTGCATACTGTACTCCTCTTTTTCAAACATTGTTTTCTAAATTCTCAATCATCATAGAAAAAAAAAACTGTTCAAACTCCATAAGGAAATTTTATAGTTTTTGAGATTCCCACCCCAAATCCTCTAAAGTGAAATATTATACCTCTGACACTTAGTGGATTTGGGGAACAAAACCAGGAGGCTATTTTATTCCGGTGTTCCTCACTACAGCTAATGACAGAGAACAAGGTGACCTACATGAAATATCACAGATCTGCAAACTGATAGCAGTTGCTACACAGAGCGGCAGAACAACAGCTCAGTGGTTTTCTCTCACATTATTTGCAAGAGATTCAAGATACAAAGGAATTTTATATATTATAGCTTTTTATGTTAAACAGTACTGAAATTTCCTGTATGGGCAAAAGAAACCAAATTGACAATATTTGGGGTAATACAGCTCACAACACACAACAGACATGAAAAACTTGCTTTTATATTACCTAACAAAATAAATAACAACTGCATAAGTGTAAGAAATAGTAATATTTGTCACAGATCAAAAAATTAACTGGTTGGAGACCTGAATATCCCATTTTCAATAATAGGACCAGGCCAAAAGTCAATGAGGAAATTAAAAACTTGAATAATATTATAAACCAACAAAATCTAACACATTTATAGAAAACTCCACCCAACAACATATTACTTTCAAGTATACATAGAACATTTTTCAGGATAAATCATATGCTATGCCATAAAAGAGGCCTCGGAGAAATGCAAAATAATTGAAATTATATAAAATTTGTTATCCAACTACAATGGAAAATAATTAGAAAATAATACAAGAAAGAAACTTGGAAAATTTAAATATATGTGGAAATTAAGTGATATAGTTCTAAGTTACCAGACAAAGAGTAAGTCACAAGAAAAATTAGAAAAATCTTGAGATGAATACAAATGAAAACACAAGATATCAAGATAAAAGTGTGCTTAGAAATAAAATTATATCTGAAAATGCTAATACTAAAAAAGAATAAATATCTCAAATTCATGTTAACCTATAACATTAAGCTAAAAACAAGTATAGAAAGCCAAAAACAAAGCAAACAGAAGGCAGAAAATAATTTATTTCTGCATAAATAAATGAAATACAACTCTTTAACAACAATCAAAAAAATTAACAATCCCAAAGTGTGTTAAAAAAATGGATTTAGTAGATACCTACAGATTATTCCACTCAACAACCATAGAATATACATTCTACTCATCACCACATGGAACATACTCCAAGATCGATCACATCCTTGGTCATAAATCAAGTATAAACTAATTCCATAAGGTTGAAATCTTGCCACGCACATTCTCAGAACACAATGGAATGAAAATAAATATCAAAACCAACATCATTTCCCCAAAGCCCACAAAGACATGGGCACTAACAGCATGATGCTGAACAACGACTGGATCAACACTGAAATCAAAGAAGAAATTGAAAGATTCCTGGAAACATATGAAAATGAAGAAACATCTTACCAAAACCTCTGGGATGCCATGAAATCAGTTTTAAGAGGGGAATTTATATCGTACGAGCATGCATCAAGAAAATGGAAAGATCACAAGTAGAGAGCCTAACAAATCACCTAAGGGAGCTGGAAAGAGAAGACCACCAAAACCCCAACTTTAGCAGAAGAATCCAAATTACAAAAATAAGAGCCCAAATATGGGACATAGAGGACAAAAATATCATAGAAAACATCAACAAAACAAAAAACTGGTTCTTTGAAAGAATTAACAAGATTGATGAGCCTCTAGCCAGAATGACCAAGAAAAAGAGTGAAAAAGCCCAAATAAACACAATCAGAAATACAAAAGATCAAATCACAACTGACCCCGAAGAAATACAAAAGATTATCAGAGATTACTATGTACACCTATATGGAAACAAACTTGATAACCTAGATGAAATGGAGGACATTCTGACATCACACAACCTTCCCAGGTTAAAACAAGAAGACATTGAGACACTAAATAGACCAATAACAACCAGGAAATTGATTCTGTCATACGAAAACTGCCTACCAAAAATGCCCTGGACTGGATGGCTTTCCAGCAGAATTCTACAAAATGTTGAAGGAGGAGCTGATACCAATCCTATTGAAAGTATTCCAGGCAATTGAGAAAGATGGAATTCTCCCCAAATCATTTTATGAAGCTAACATTACTCTGATACCCAAATCGGATAAAAATCCAACAAAAAAAGAGAACTGTAGGCCAATATTCCTTATGAACACAGATGCAAAAATCCTCAACAAGATTCTAGCAAATTGGATCCAAAAACACATCTCAAAAATCATCCACCATGACCAAGTAGGCTTCATCCCCAGGATGCAGGGCTGGTTCAACATTTGCAAGACCATAAATGTCATTAAATATATCAACAGACTTAAAAACAAGAATCACATGATTATCTCATTAGATGCAGAAAAACCTTTTGATAAAATCCAGCATCCTTTTTGATAAAAACCCTCAAATACCTAGGTATAGAAGGAACATACCTCAAAATAGTAAGCGCCATCTATTACAAACCCACAGCTAACATATTGCTAAATGCACAGAAACTAGAAACATTTCTCCTGAAAACTGGAACAAGACAAGGCTGCCCGCTCTCACCCCTCTTGTTCAACATTCTGTTGGAAGTCCTAGCTCCGGCAATTAGACAAGAGAAGGAAATCAGGGGTATCCAAATAGGAAAAGAGGAAGTCAGGTTATTCCTCTTTGCTGATATGATCCTACACCTTGAAAATCCAAGAGAATTTGTCAAAAGCTTGCTTGCATTGATAAAGGACTTTGGCAAAGTCTCAGGCTACAAAATAAATGTGCAAAAGACAGTTGCATTCCTATACACCAACAACAAGCATGCAGAGACCCAAATAAAAAGCACAATCCCATTCACAATAGCCACCAAAGAAATGAGATACCTCAGCATCCTCCTAACCAGAGAAGTGAAAGACCTTGACAATGAGAACTACAGAACACTGTTCAAAGAAATCCAAGAAGCCACAAACAAATGGAAAAATATTCCATGCTCATGGATGGGAAGAATCAACATTGTTATGATGTCCATCCTACCAAAGACAATCTACAGATTCAACGCAATATCCATTAAGTTACCAACATCATTCTTCTCAGACCTGGAAATAACTACAGAAATTCATATGGACACTTAAACGACCACGCATAACGAAAACAATTCTTAGTAAAAGAAACAAAGCAGGAGGTATCACACTTCCAGACCTCAAACTTTATAAGGCTACAGTAATCAAAACAGCCTGGTATTGGTACAAGAACAGCCACATAGACCAGTGGGACAGGATAGAGATTCTGGAAGCAAAGGCTCATTTCCTCAATCAACTCATCTTTGGCAAATCCTCCAGCAACAATCACTGGGAAGAGGACAACCTATTCAGTAAATGGTGCTGGGAAAACCGACCAACCACATGCAGAAGATTGAAACCTGACCCCTACCTATCACCATACACAAAAATTAACTCCAAATGGATCAAAGACCTAAACGTAAAACATCAAACTATAAGAATCTTAGAAAGCGCAGGAGATACCCTTATGGAAATTGGAACTGGGAACCACTTCCTATTCAGAGCCCTAGACGTTAGGCCTTTGTCAGATATACAGTTGTCAAATATTTTTTCCCATTCTGTGGGCTGTCTGCCTGTTCTCCTGGTGATTTCTTTTGTTTTCCAGAAGCTTTTCGGTTTGATGAGGTCCCACTTGCCTATCTTCTCTCTTATGTCATGGGTACTTAGGGTTTTAATCAGGAATTGGTTGCCAGTTCCAATTTCCTTAAGGGTATCTCCTGCAT
>CAUYQG010159895.1:0-19925 GCA_963574415.1 Tarsius wallacei | reverse complement strand
AAAAACAAACAACCCCATTATAAAATGGGCAAAAGATATGAACAGACACTTCTCAAAGGAAGACATCTGAGCAGCCAACAGACACATGAAGAAATGTTCAACCTCACTAATCATCAGGGAGATGCAAATCAAAACCACTCTGAGCTACCATGTAACTCCAGTCAGAATGGCAATTATCAATGACTCAAAAAATAACAGTTGCTGGAGAGGGTGTGGTGAAAAGGGAACACTTCTACACTGTTGATGGGAGTGTAAACTAGTGCAAACTCTGTGGAAAGCAGTGTGGCAATACCTAAAAGCTCTAAATATCAACCTCCCATATGACCCGCAATCCTCCTACTGGGAATATACTCTGAAGAACTCAAATCACTCTATAAAAAAGGTACCTGCACACGTACGTTTATCGCAGCATTGTTCACAATAGCAAGAACCTGGAAGCAACCATGTTGTCCATCAAAAGAGGACTGGATTGAAAAAATGAGGTACATATACACAATGGAATACTATGCAGCCATAAAAAAAGAACAAAATCATGAATTTTGCAGCAACCTGGATGGAACTAGAATTTATAATACTGAGTGACCTCTCACAGAAATAAAGAACTGAGTATCACATGTTCTCACTCATATAGTAGACCTTGATCATCCAATGTATTACCATAAGAAAATGTCTGACAGTGGTGTGAAACTATTGTGGGGGAGGGCAGGGTGATTGGATTAATGACAGTAAATATCTGTCTGGGGATGGGGAGACACCTCTTATCAACAAGGGTGCCTGGATGAAGCATATTTGTATACCTAACCCTTAACTGTACCCCACAATATCATAATAAAAAATATTGAATATATAAAAAAAAGAATCTTAGAAAGCACAGGAGATACCCTTATTAAAAAAAAGAATATGAAGTACTAGGATATGATTGACACCACTGTAGACTTTATAAGCACTATACTTAGACAACACTAAATTTATAAAAAATAGTTTTCTATCTTCAATAATGAATATGCCTAAGCTTACTGCTAGTTTTAACTTTATAATTTTTTAACTTTTTAATTTTTGTAATAATACTTAAACCCACACACATTGTGCAGGTGTACAAAAGCATTTTATTTCTTTATGTCCCTATTCTACGAGCATTTCTCTAATTTTAATTTTTTTAACCTTTAAACTTTTTGTTAAAAATTAGAACACAAATTCACACAGTAGCCTAAGGCCTACACAGGGTCAGGATCCCTAATATCACTATTTTCTTCCTCTGTATCTTGTCCCACTGGAAGTCCTTCAGCAGCAATTAACACACATAGAGCTGTCATCTTATATGATAACAAGGCCTTTTTCTGACAAACCTCTAGAAGTACCTGTTAAGGCTGTTGTACACTTAATTTTTTTAGACAAGTAGAAAAAGTATATTACAAAATATTTACAAAAATATAATACAGTAAATACATACACCATTACCATAGTCATTTGCTGTCACCATTAAGTATCATGTAGTGCATATAATTGAATGTCCTATACTTGTATATGATGACTATGCAGTAGATTTGTTTACACCGACATCATTACAAACACATGAGTATGTGTATGCTACAACTGCACAACATCTACAATGTCACTAGGCAATAGAAATTTTTCTGCTGCAATATAAACTTACAGGACCACTGTCATGGATGCAGTCTGATGTTGAGCAAAACATCATTATGCAGCACATATCTGTGCTTTAAGGATGTGACACTGTCTTTTGTCTTCACTGTTTCTGTTAAGCAATCTGCAGTTACTCAAATCCTTGTTTTTTACATACACTATGCTGAAAAGCGGCATGAATATTTCTTCTCTGTCTTGAATATTCAGTCATTTATTTAAGTAACTGTAGCTATACCTTAGCATTTCTCAAGTTTGAAGTTTGCTTCTTGAATCTCTAAATTGGCATCTTTACCAAATATTTGAAATATTATTTCCTCAGTTGATTTTTCTTGCACCAAACTCTTCCCTGTTCAGTACTCCAATGCAATGAATGTTAGATTTTTCTCCAGTCCGTTAAAACAGCGTTGACTTTTATCCTACATATTTCAGGTTTTTTCAGGTTGAATAACTTTTATGAATCTTTCTTCAATTTCACTCTTTCTAGAGTCGCTTTTATTGTAAATCCAGTATTTTTTTTCAAATACTGTATTTTTTACTTTTGTTCAATTTCTCCATTTTTATGCCACAGTAAGTACAAGCAGGGTGATTGTGGAAACCTTGTCTTGTTCTCAGTCTCAGAAAAAAGCATTTTGTCTTTCACAACAGAATATAATAATAACTGCTAGTTTTTTGGAGATTTTGTATATTGAAATAGTTACCGTTTCTATTTTTCTTAGAGTTTATGATGAATGGATGTTGAATTTCATCCAGTGCTTTTTCTGCAAAAATTGATGGTGTTCATTTTTTTCTTAGCCTATTAATATGGTAAATTTCATTGGATGATTTTTAAAACATTGATCAGTACTTACTTACCTGAATTAAATTTCACTTATGTTTGGTGTATACTTTCTTTTATAAATTGTTGGAGTCAATGTACCAAATTTTTTGAAGACTCTCATCTAAATTCACAAAAGGTGCTGCTCTATATATTTCCTTACTTTTCCTTTCTCCTCATTCTTTTCTTTTTTTTCTTTTAAAAAATGGTTTTGCCTGGTTTATAATACTGATTTCATAAAACTAGTTTGGACGCCTTCTCTCCTCTTCCACTTATTGGAAAACATTATGTAAAATTGGTGTTAATCTTTCTTCAAATGTTTGGAAAATTTCTCTCATTAAGAAATAGGGGCCTGGGGATGTATGTTTCAGAAATTATAAAATTAGAAATTCAACTTCTTAAATGGTTACAAAAATTTTAAAATTAGAAATTCAATTTCTTGAATGATGATTCAATTTCTTGAATGACCTCTGCTGGTTCATACCTAGTAACTTTCTTGGCTTTGAGGTCACCTTATCTGATAATGAAATATCCACTCTTGCTTTTTTACTTTTTAAGAAATGTTGTCATAATAAACATTTCTTATCCATCATCTTATTGTTAATCTATGCCATATTTCAAGAGAGATTCTTGTTAAACGCAAATAGTTGAGTAACATGTTGTCTGTTTTATGAAGTCTATTTTATGACCTCTGAGTTTTTAATTTGTGTTTTAATAACTTTTGTAATTGGTCCATTTGGGGAGTACTAATGTCTTCAGGGTTGTGTTTTTCTTTTTTTGCTGTTTTTTTGAGTTGGAATCTCACTCTGTCACCCAGACTGGAGTGCAGTGGCCGCTCCCGGCTACTGCAGCCTCCACCTGCTGGGCTCCGGCAATCCTTCCGCCTCAGCCTTCCAAGTAGCTGGAACTACAGGCGTGCGCTATCACACCCGGCTGTTTTATTTATTTATTTTTTTGACTTAGTGTAGAGATGAGGTCTCGCCAAGTTGCCCAGAGCGGGTCTCGAACCCGCAGGCTCAGGCAATCCAGTTACCTCAGCCTCCCAAAGCATGGGATTACAGGTTGAGCCACTGAGCCTGGCTTTTTCCATTGTTTTTAAAAACACCCCAAAGCGAAATTATTGTATTATATGGCAATTCCCTTGTTAATTTGTTGAAGTACCTCCATACTGGCTTTCATATTGGTTGTATTAATACATTCCCACCAACTGTGTGCAGTAATTCCAATGTCATATGCTAAACTATACGTGCCTTTTGTCTTTTTGATGATAGACACTCTAACAGGTGTGAAGTGATATCTCATTGTGCATATGTGTGTTTTTGAATCTACTTATCTTTTTTTATTACAATCGCTCTGGGGTACAAATACTTTTTTTGTTACATGAATGCATTGTATACTGGTGAAGAAGTCTGGGTTTTAAGTGTACCCACCAACCCCACTAGTGCACATTTTACATGATAGGTGATGTTTCAAACCTCCACCTCTTTTCACCCTCTGATTTTGAAGACTCCAATGTCCATGATACCATTCTTATGCCTTTTCTGACTCTTAATTTAGCTCCCAGTAATAAGTGATGCAATGCAGCATTTATTTTACATTTCCATTTCTGCATTATTTCACTTAGGGTGATGGTTTCCAATTCCATCCATGAGCTGCAAAAGCATTATTTCATCCTTTTTATGACTGCACAATATCACCATGGAATATATGTAAATATATGTGTTTCTATACGCATGTTTGTGTGTGTGTGTGTGTGTGATGGGCATTTAGGTTGATGCCACACCTTCGTATTTGTTAATTGTGCTCCTTTAAACATACAAGAAATATATGATATCTTAGGTAGCTATCAAGTAGTGAGATTGCTGGATCAAATGGTGGATAAACTTTGTTCTTTGAGAAATGATATCATACATATTTCCATAGAGGTGTAGTAATTTCCAATCCTGTCAATGGTGTGTAAGTGTTCCCTTTTCACCTCATCTACATCAACATAAATTATTTTCTTTTTCTTTTTTTAAATGGCCATTCTGACTGGAGTAAAGAGGTATCTTATGTTGGTTTTAATTTGTATTTTCCTAGTGATTAGAGATAAGCAATTTATTTCCATACGTTTGTTAGGTCATTTTTATGCATTATTTTGAGAAATGCCTGTGTTTTTTTTCTTGCAGATTTGTTTGTTAGGTTTTTAGGTAATGGATATTCATTACTTGTTAGCTGTATTGTCTGCTAATATCTTTCTTATTTAAATGGAGCTGTGTGCTTTTTTCTTGCAGATGTGTTTGTTTTTTTGTATATTCTGGACATTCATCATTTGTTAGGAGTATCATCTGCAAATATCTTCTACTATTCTGTAAGTTGCCTGTTTTTTCTGTTAATTATTCATTTTACTGTGCAAAAGCTGTTTTGTTTAATTAAGTCCCAATTGATTATTTTTTGTCGTTACATTTTCTTTTGGAGTCTTAGCCACACACGTTAGCCTAGATTATCGTCCAGAAGATTTAGTTATTTAATCCATCGTGATTTTTTTTTTCCTGTGTGAGAGATAGGGATCAAGTTTCAGTTCAGCATGCATCCATTTGAGTTTCCCAGCATCATTTGTTGAGTAGGGTATCCTTTCCCCAACCTATGTTTTTGTCTGCTTTGTCAAGAATTAATTGGTTATTGGTATTTGGGTTTATTTCTGGATTCTCTATTCTGTTCCATTGGTCCATGTGTCTGCTCTGGTACCAGTACATGCTGTTTTGGTTACAATATTTGGGAAATAGTGGGTGATGTGATGCCTCCAGCTCTGTTCTTCCTGCTGAAGATTATTTGGGCTATTTGGGATCCTCTTTGGTTTCACATACATTTTAGGAATTTTTTTAATGCTGTGAAAAATGGCATTGGTAGTTTCACAGTGATTGCATGGAATCTGTTGATTACTTTAGGTTTTGTGGTCATTTTAACTATGTTGATGTTTCTAGTCAATTAGAATGGGAGGTTTTTACATTTATTTTGCATACTCTACAATTATGTTCATCAGTGCTTTGTAGTTCTTGTAGATGTTCCACATTCTTGGTTAAATGTATTCCTAAATATTTTAATTTTTTGGCCATGATTGTAAATGGTAATGAGTTTCTGATTTCACTCTCAGCTTGGTCTGTATTGGTGTATAGCAGAGCGATTTTTGTGTTGTATTTGCAACCTGAGACTTTACTGAATTCATGTCTCAAGCCCAGGACTCTTTTGAAATTGTCTTGAGGGTTTTTCTAGGTATAAGAAAATAGCATCCACAGAGATAGTTTGATTTCCTCTTTCCAATTTGGATACCCTTCACCTGTGCACTTGCCTATTGTTATGCTAGATCTTCCAGTACTATGTTGGCTAGGAGTGGTGAAAATTGGCATCCTTTCTTTTGTTCTGGTTCTGATAGGGAATGGTTTCGACTTTTCCTGTATCAGTATGATTTTGGCTACAGATTATTTATATTTTGCTTTTATTCTTTGAGCTATGTTCCTTCTATGTCAATTTTGCCAAGGGTTTTTATTAAGAAGGATGCTGGATTTTCTCAAATGCTTTTTCTGCATCTATTAAAATGATCATATGATTTTTGTTTTTAATTCTGTTCATGAGGTGAATCACATTTATTGACATGCATATGTTGAACCATCTTTGCATTTTGGGGATAACATTCACTTAACTGTTGTACAGTAATTTTTCATATGCTGTTAGACTCAATTGGACAGTATTTTGTTAAGGAAGTTTGCATCTATGTTAAAAAGCTTTTTGGTCTGCAGTTCCCTTTTTGATTGTTGTGAATTATTGTGACTTTAATACTAGGGTAATACTGAATTAGTATTAGGGCTTTATAGAAGAAGTAATGGAGAATTCCTTCCTCTTCAATCTCGTGAAATATCCTTAGTAGGTTTGTTACCAGTTCTTCCTTAAAAGTGTGGTAGAATTTGGCTGTGAATCTGTCTGATCATGGACTCTTTTTTGTTGAGAGACTTTTAATTACTGATTCAATCTCATTACTCATTGTTGGTCTGTCAGGGATTCCATTTCTTTCTGATTCAAGTTTGGTGTTCTGGAAGCTCTTAAGAATGCATCCATTTCCCCTAGATCGTCTAGTTTGTTTTCATGGAGGTATTCATAATAATCTCAAATGTAATGTCTCCATTTCCATTTCCGACCAAGCTTATTGGAATCTTCTTTCCTCTTGTCTTACTTAATCTAGCCAGTGTTCAATCAACTTTGTTTATCTTTTCAAAAAGCCAATTTTGTGTTTCTGATTGGCAGTGGTTAAAGAGTTCAGTTTTGTGTAAAGATTGTGTACTGGCTTCTTCAATCTTTACACAGTCTGCTGTTAGCTGAACTTTTTAACCACTGCCAATCAAGAGAATGGGGCAAAGAATTGCAGGATTAGGCAAAATATTCGTGATCTTCACATGTTGGACCTAAGAGATGGATAGCAACACATTAACAGAGGGAGATTTAAACACTTCACAGAGGCATTGGAACTTCATGAAGGAAAAAAAGTCAACAGAGACATCATGTACATAACAAGAGCCTTGGCTCCCACAATCCTGTTATTTTAGCTTAAGCACTCCTTTCTACTGACTTCTTCAATCTTTGCACAGTCTGCTGTTTGCCTGATAGATTTTCCTTTATAACTTGTAGGATGTGTTTGTCCCAATGCTCTTAGAATCCTTTCCTTCCCATTGACTCTGCACAACCTGACTATATGATTAAAGGATGACCGTTTTGAAAGGAATTTGCCAGGAGAGCTTTGGACTTCTTGTAACTGAATGTTTCAACTCTGGCAAGGCCAGTGAGGTAGTCCTACATTTTTCACTAAATAGGTTATCTAAACCCATAGGTCTCTATTCTTCCTCAGGAACACCGGTGAGCCTCAGGTTTGGATATTTTGCATAATCCTACAATTCTTTGCACCTAACCATTGAGGGAGAGGAGAGGAGGGGAAGGGAGGGAAGGAGCCTGTGGCCTATGGGAGCGGACACCGCTCTTTCCAGGCGTTTTAGAGTCTGGGTGGTGGAGGCACATGACCCAGATGCGGGTAGGGCAGCGTGTAAGCAGGAACAGGGCCAGGGGCAAGTGCAGGCGTTGCGGAGTGGCCCTAGCCAGGCAAGAAAGCCTCTCGGAACAGGGAAACCTATGGGAACCGGAGCCGCGGACTCCGCCTTCGGGACCTGGAAACCAGTAGAGTAAGAAAATTGCCCATGAGAGCGGGTTGTGTGGTCTCATTAACGACCAACTCCTCTCCCAGCTAGGCACACACTGGCCAGCCTGGCGTCTGTAATGTCTCAATGGGGCCTCTGACAGTGACGGGGCACTTCAGGGATGTCACGTGGGCACCCCTGAGCGCCAAGAGGTGATGAGAAAGGGCACCACGAGAGGACCCGCCAACCGCCCTCGGGGGGCTTCCTGGGGGCTTCCTCCCCCAGGAATGGGCACTAGGTGGGCCACTCTGTGAGGATGGGTGGGACCGCCCGTCTTGGGCAGTCTGTGACTGTGTGTTCTGGCCCTGTCCTCTGGGTCACTGGGGCAGAGCCTGCTCAAAGCTCAGCCCAGGATCAACCCAGTTCCTGCTAGGCCCTCTGTATTACCATGGCTTCTCCGTGGCAAGACTAGCTGGCAAGGGATCTGAGGAGGTGACGCTGTTGTCAGGTCTGACAAGATGCTGCCCCCAATGGCATCTTTTCCCAGTTGGCGGCGTCACTTCATTTCTTTATACAAATTGGGTAAAAGCCCTTGAGCTTTAGAACATTCCTCTGGTGATCCATGTGGTAGTGGCCCAGTCAGGCTTTGAACCCTCGGTGGTGATTCCTGAGTGCCAGCTCTCGCCTGTGTGCCTCCTTATCATTGGCACATCATGTGTTGTTTTTTATTTTTTCAGTAGTCTTGTGTACTTAGAACTGTGGCATATCTATGATGAGCTTGTGCACGTCTGAGAGGAGGTTTTTACTTCAGCTCCTAAATTACCTATTGCCAGCACTGGGTTCCAGACTCCTCAGAAAATATAGGGCAGGGAATCCCGATGTCACCGTAGCATCACACAACATTCTCCTCTCATTAAACGTTGCATCCCAAGATTTTTTGTTTGTTTTGTTTCTTTTTTGGCTTGTTTACTTTGGGCTTTGGTTTTTTTGTTGTTATTTTGTCTACTTTTAAAGATGTAAATATATAAGATCATATTGTAGATCAATTTCAGACTATCCTGAATGAAATTCACTGGGAGATTATTCCATCTAGATTAGAAGCCATTTTTTTTGGCCTCCCTGGAATATCTAGAAAGCAAATACATAATTTATTTGTATGTAAGTTGTGGAGCAATGTATTGAATGAAAATATGATCAACACAACATGGTCATTGGGAGCGTGCCAGCCAGGTCCACTCTTCCCTACACATTTTTGCCAACTAAATATAACTCTGGATATTCTTATGCCCAAGAGAGGAAACACTGATGCTTGGGTGTCAAGACAAGGAAAACATGTATTATTTTCCTAAAAGTTGCAAGCTTCTGTATGACAAAAGTGATCTGGAAAGTGCTCTACATGGCTTCATCTAGTTTAAATCTTGTTTCGTTAGATTGTTTCATTGGCTTCTTTCTCTATTCATCTGAAGTTGTGTACCAGACAAAAGCCATGCAAAACTAAGAGTCAGAAGCCAGGAGTCAGAGATCTGTAAAAGTAACTTTCTATCTTTTTTACTTTTAAAAAATGTATTAAAAATTCCATTGAGATAATTAACATACTACACAATTGTTTTTAGGCTCATAATATTTCTTTAGTAGTGTCAGAGAACCTTTGGACTTCCATCCTCATCAAGGATGAAGCTGTTAAGACAATAAACAGCTTTCTCAGACCCAAATTCTGTTTAAAAAGAGGAGAAGTATTATAAGTCTTTTCTAGCCTCTCCGGGAGCAGATATGGCCATAAGTGATGGCATTTAATTGTAGTTTCTTGGTATCATTTGAAGGCAATTCAATAAAGCATAATCTCTTGATTATGTTTGTTTGAAAAAATTGAACTGGACCTAATGTTGGACCCAGATATTCTATAGGAATTCTGAAAACACATGATCACCTGTCAGACTTTTTAAAACAGTTAGTTACAGTCATGTTATTCCTTGAGCAATCAGTCTCTAAGGATTTTGGATATGGTAATTTCTATGGGAAAATTCCACCCATCCCATGTTGTTGAATAAAAGATTAAATTTAGCAATTAACATGAAAATATCTAAGTGCTTTAAGGTGATTTGTGTTACATTGTGTTATTTTTTTCTCATTGCTCTATACTTTTTATGACATTGCTCATGTTAGATAGTGCCTTTTGTTTTACTGTTCTGGAGACCAGATTATTTTTCAATATCTCAATGGACATCAATCATCTTTTTGTGATGTTTGGGAATTACATGATACATATTTTTCAACACCTGTCACTTTACCACACGTTCAGCAATTAGTTCTCTTAGGTTTTCCTTCTTTGAATTCTGCTGAAAACCTACTTTCAACCAAATGCTTGACTTCAGATTTTGGCAAATATTTATCAGATTTCCAAGAGTTTTGGCTTTGTGATCCATAGATACTATCTGTAATTTCTTGTCTTCCTCCTCTTCCCTTCTTCCTCTTCCTGATTTTCCTCTTTCCTTTTTTTCTTCATCAAGAACCTTTCAAAATGTAAGAATCATTCTCAGAGTGACCTGTGCTCTAGACTTCCTAATCCCTGATCTAACAGTTTTGACTAAATCAATTTTTAAATTAATTACCTGTCTTCACCATCATGTCCTTATTCTCCTGCTGTCTGTAATGAACATGGCACCCAGAGAGCTTCTCCCAAAACATACGTCAGATCATATCATCAAATCTCTTCAATGGATTGCACTGAGCAAAAGCCAAAGGCCTCAAAATGCCTCCAAAGCCATAGAATCTGAGTCCTATACTTCCTTTCTGATTTCATTGTCTTCCCTCCTCCAAACGAAGCCCTCTCCTCCCCACACACTGGTGTTTTTTCTGTTCCCTAAATACTATAGGTATGTTCTTGCCTCCTGGTCATACCACTGGCTGTTTCCTCTGCCTGGAGCACTCTTTCCCCAGATATGCACAGTGTTGTTTTCTAGAACCACTTCATGTTCCTTCTAAAATTTCACCTTTGCTATAATGACAAAGTTTCACCTCCTCCCAACAAACTAACTCTCTTTATCACCTTCCCTTCATTCCATCTCTCTATAGCTTTTACCCTACATACTATTTTTTTTACCAATTTACTTAATTTTAATTTATATGTTTGTACTTGTGTTTACATATTTGCTAATTTTTGTTCACCTCCCCCCCAACCAGAGGATGAGCATAGTTTCTTTATTGTTCTGCCATATTTCCTGAACATACCTAAAAATCATATAGATGAACAGTACCTGGCATTTGTAGAAATCAATAAGTTTTACTGAATGAAAAAGAGAGATATGATCCTAAATCTACACCTAAAATTTGCTGTTTGTATAACTAGTCAAGTTATCTATATTTACTAAACCTCACTTTCCTCTCTTATTGATAGACTCATAATAGTTCTCTTCTCAAAAGTCTGTTAGAAGCGTCAAAGGAAAATTAAGGTGATATACAACAAGTAGCTGTTATCTTCAGGATGAATTAAGTAGGAATCCTGTTTTGGGGATGTGTAGAAAGAAAAAGTAAAACTGATTGCATTCAGAACCAAAAGAGAGTTCAGTCCTTATATAAAAAGAATTCAAATTAGTGAAACCGAGGGACATAGCACATATGAACCACAGAGACATAAGTTTAGACGGAGATTGTATTTATTACATTTTTTCCCTTTTATTTTATTTTTGAGTTTAAGTCTCACTCTATCACCCAGGCTAGAGTGCAGTGGCATGGTCATGGCCAGCCCAGCGCTTACCTGCTGGGTTTGGTGATCCTTCTGATACAGCCTTCCAGGTAGCTGGAAATACAAGTGCACACTACGATGCCCAGCTAATTATTTTATTTTATTATATCGCTTATGAGTAAGAACATATGGTACTCTGTTTCTGTGATAGAGCACTGAGTATGATAAACTCTAAGTCCATCCAAGTTGCTGCGAAGTCCATATGTTTGTCCTTCTTTATGACTGCATAATATTCTATTGTGCATATGTGAATCTTTTTTATTCAGTCCAGCTTCAATGGGCAGCATGATTGATTCCATTTTTTTTTGCTATTGTGAATAGAGTTGCAACAAACATTCGTGTGCAGGTATTTTTTTGGTAGAATGATTGTGTTCCTCTGGGTATAACCCCAATAGGGGGATTGCTGGGTCATATGGAAAGTCAATTTCTAGTTCTTTCAGAAATCACCATGCTGTCTTCCAAAGAGATTGCATGAGTTTGCATTTCGACCAGCAGTGTAGAAGCATTCCTTTTCTCCACATCCTCATCAGCATCTGTTGTTGTTTGTTTTATTAATGATGGTCATTCTTACTGTGGTGAGGTGGTGTCTCAATGTGGTTTTGATTTGCATTTCTCTGATGATGAATGAAGCTGAGCACTTTTTCATGTGTCTGTTGTCTGCCCATATATGTTCTTTAGAGAAGTGTCTATTCATGCCTTTTGACACTTTTCAGTGGCGCTGTTAGTTTTTTTCTTTTCAGCACGATTGAGTTCCTTGTAGATCCTAGATGTTAGGCCTTTGTCAGATATACAGTGACAAACATTTTTTCCCGTTCTGTGGTCTGTCTTCCTGCTCTCTTGATGGTTTCTTTTGCTTTGCAGATGCTCATCAGTTTTATGAGGTCCCCCTTGTATATCTTATTTATTATGGTATGGGCATTTAGGGTTCCGGATAGGAATTGGTTGCCAGTTCCAATTTCCTGCAATTTCTAAGATTCTTATAGCTTGAGGTTTTATGTTTAGGTCTTTAATCCATTTAGAGTTGATTTTTGTGTATGGTGATATGTAGAGATCCTGTTTCAATCTTCTTCATGTGATCAGCCAGTTTTCTCAGCACAATTTACTGAATAGGTTCTCCTCTCCCTGGTGGTTGTTGTTGGAGGCTTTTTCAAAGATGAGTTTTATTTGGTGGAGTGAGGCAAGATGATTATGCTATTATGACAGTTGTGTGACATCAGAGATGAGCAATACTGGCCTCATTATACTCACGTAATACTTGGGATGGTGGAGATTTCAGAATTCCCAGGATTCCAAAAGATGCAGAAACAAGAAAATAGGAAGCAGAGAAAATTGAAATAAATAGTTCCAGACACAGTGGCTTGCACCTGTCATCCAGCTCTTGGGAGACCGAGAAGGGTAGATTGCTGGAGGCAAGCAGTTCAAGACCAGTCTATGTAACAAAGTGAGACCCCATCTATGCAAAACATAGCAATATTAGCTAAGCATGGTGGTGGGTGCCTATCGTCCCAACTACTTGAGAGGCTGAGGCAGAAGGACTACTTGAGCCCAAGAGTTGAGGCTGTACTAAGCCATGATTATGCCATTGCACTCCAGCCTGGAACATAGGGAAGCCCTTTCTCAAAGAAAAGAAAATTTAAAAAAGAAGAAAAGAGACTCCAGGAAAATAAGAGTATCATTGACAATGAAAACCTTAGGTTATGGTAATGCGGTCAGTTCCTTAAGAAGAATTATTTTTTTTCTTCCTCATTCATAGTTTTTTAGAAAGTCATAGCAGAAAATCAATCATTTATACAACTTTAGATATTAAGTGAAACATTCTTACCAAATACATGAAGACTGGAATGCCAGTCCTATATGGCATTTCAGTTTATAAAAGCTTTTATATTTAATAACCATGGAAAAGAAAACAACTTAAAAAGCAACTTTGACTCTACAAATGTTAGCATCAAAAAGCAGCTCAAGCTTAAATATTAAGATCTGCCACATAAGTGAAATGAAATATCACCATTTATTGAAATATTACATCCTTGTCTCTTTCCACTATATACATGTATATTTTTTCTTTAATAAAATATGTCTATTTAATGATGACTTACTTGATGACATTCATCTGACTTGATGCGTATAGATTCCTTGGTTAGGAAAATAAATACCAAAAACATCAGGCATAATTGGAGTCTACTAACACCAATAATATGCTTGATTTTAGAATGTCTCTCCCCAACTCTCCTCACATCAGGACTTCTGAGCCTTCGGAGGAGTTGTGAGTAAACAGAAGTTCATCTGGGCTCCCCAAGGTCAGTGTGCTACCATGAAACCAGGTGACCCCAATCCTTACAGGCCTGTCTGCCAGGAAAACACTGTTCTTGTTGGCTGTGACTTAGCAGAGGCACCAGAAGCCAGATCTTCCCATTCCTAACTGTTCTCATTCAAAATGTATCCTCCTTCATGGGGTCTGCTCTCGTGAACTTCAACTGTGACCACACTGGTGGCAGCATCAGATTGCAGGAAGCAATGATAAAAGCAGGATCAGTGTTCAAGTTCAGCGGAGCAAATGTGGAGCCATTGGCCAGGCTCTCATGGGCCTCCATCAGCTGTGGGTTGATGTAGATGTCGTTTGCTTGGTCCTGGATATCAGGTAACCTGTCTAAGAGGTTTTCTAGCTGCAGCCTCAACACCAATAATCCTAAAAGTGCCTGTACTGAACGAGAGATCTTGAAAATACATAAAAACAAAAGTTGATAGAACTGAATGGAGAATGAGATATCCACAATTATCGTGTCAAATTCATCACTCTTGTCTCTGTAACTGATAGAACATGCTCGGCAACAACATAGAAAGTACATAGAAGGCTTGAAAAACACTATCAATAAAGTTGATCTAATTCAGAATATACTCTGCCTAACAATAGTCAAGACATTTTAAAGTCAACTGAAACATTTGTCAGGATAGACCATATTCTGGACCATAAAACAAATGTAAATACATTTTAAAGTATGAAAATCAGACAAATTATGTTTTCTGACTGCCATGTATTAAGGAAAAAATCAATAATCAAAAAGTATCTTAAAATCCTCATTACTGAAAATTGAACAACAGATTTCTAAATAATCCACATGTCCAAAAGAGATCACAAGAAAATTCAGGAAATATGTGGAATTGAACAAATGGAAACATAAAAAATAAACTCTGTGGGACAAAGCTCTTGAAGTTTCTAGACAAATGTCTATATCTAAAAGTTGTATATGAATCAAAATCTAAGTTTCTGGTTCAATAAACTTGAAAAAAGAATGAATTTGATTAAAAGAGATAGACTAAAAATGTGGATCAATAGGAGGAAATGGAGGGTCTAGAAATTGACTCATCTTTTGATATTTTGAAGGATTTTGAATCTTTGCAACATATGGTATTGGAAAAATTGAACATCTTATGCCAAAAAGTATTTTGATTCATATTTAGAATCACAAAGAGAAAAATGCATTACAGACCTAAGTGTAAAACCTATTGCTATAAAGTATTTTAAAAAAAGAAAAAAGAAAAGAAAAAGAAAACCACTGGAATCCTACATAAGGCCAAGTTTGTTAGGAAGAATAAAAAAGAAATTTTTAATAGAAATACTGGTTTTCATCAAAACTAAGATAACACTATGTCTCTAAAGACGAAGCTGAAAATAAAACACAAAAGAGAAATATTTGTAAAACCCATATCTGTGAGAGAACTAGATTTTATTACTTGTAAATACACTCTCAATAATTTAAAAACTCAAAAAAGTTGATAAAGACTTGTATAGACAGTGGAGGTGCAAGATAAGTGCACAAAATGAAAGATGCTTGACAATATTAGTCACGAGGAAGATTCAGATATTTGTGAACAATAAGGAAACAACTTGCATAAAGAACCAGACAAAAAATATGCAATAGGGAAATACAAATCCACACTTATAGAACATCAACACAAAACTTCTAATAAAATAAGCAGTGCAATGAGTACAGAAATGTGTTTAAAAGAATAATATTAATATCTAAGATAGGTTTATTTCTGACATGCAATGATTACTTAATTTTAGAACAAAGATAAAATGACAACAGACTTCTCATCAGAAACTATGCAGGTCAAAAGACATAGAAGTGACATCTTTAAAGTACTGGAAAACATTCATGCATTTATGACACTGAGAAACTAATGGAGAAGGACACAGTCCTAGACATTGAAAAATCATTTGTTCAAATTCAATACTGATTACTAATTCTTGATTAAAGCACTAAGCTAACTAAGAATGGTAAGTAAATTGCTTGATGTATTCTTGGAGTCTATAAGAGAACATGGAAATTAAGATTAACCGTAAAAGGTAGAGTATGAAAAGGATTTCTGTGGTCACTCTTTCTCTTCAACATTGAATTGAATTCTCCAGCCAGTGCAATAAACAAACACACAATATGACTTACAGGTTGGAAAAAAAACTATTAATATTCATAGATAATACAGAAAAGTTTGCATAAAAATACAGCAAATATATTGAAAAATAAATTAGATACAAAAAGTACGATGCAAATAAAAACAACATTAAACAACCAGTTGTGATCCTGTATGTCAGATACAAGTTCTGCTGAAAGTGACATCATTCTGTAAGCAAAATATTATATACAATACTCAGGTATAACTCTAAGAACATATGTCTGAGAACACACAAATGCCTTCAGCCTTGAGAACAGACTGCAGTATAAAAGCAGACAATGCAATTTCAATGACCATCCACTTAGAAGATTGAGGGTAACGCTCTGTACTGCTCTGTATTTTGCAGTAGCTCTGTTGACAGTCCTCCTGTTCGAGTGCCTTTGCTGTATGACGTGTCAGCCTCTCTGCATCAATTTCATACTGTTCTTTTCTTTTTTCTTCATCCCACATAAACTCTCGGATGAAGAATTATATTGTTTTGATTACTACCATTCAAGGGATGGTGCCTATTGTTCAGAGTTCCCTAAAAGATAAGAACAAAAATGATCACTAGCATGTGATAAATTCTTGATAGGATCCAGCTGCTTTGTAGATCATCATATATAACCTAGTAAAATAAAATAAATGTATAAATCTGTATAAAATAAGTATAGCTAGTAGCTTTTTATTTCCTTTTATAATCTGGGAAAGTGATGCTTAAAGTCACAAAATTAAGATGCCAAATTCACACATCTAGTGAGTGGCAGAGTATGAGTATGCTCTTTGTCACTCTGCACATGCTTGAAATCACTCCCTTTCACTGCTTCAGGCTCTACAAAGTTACATTTTTGTAGAATATAGGTTCCTGTTCTAATATTGTGTAGTCAGAAATACAATGTATTACAGATTATCACAATATTTTCACAAGAACTTCCAATTGCCAATTTTTTTTGGAGGGGAGCAGGGCCATAGAGATAGCAAATTTTTTTAGAGTACTGCTCGGGAGTGGGTAGTGTTTAGCAAAATTGAAACTTTATTTCTATTTTAGTATTGAATGAACCATGTATTTTGAATATTTTTCGGATATCAGGAACTCCAGGCCCAGCTAGCTAAGAACAACTCAAGGACAAAGCTGGTTTTACATTTTCTATCAACATAGATCAAGAGAACAAGATAAAGAGCACAAAAAGGGAACCTCTAGAAAAATTTAAATACTCTCAAGATCATTTTTTGATTCAGCATAATGAAGTAGTTTTTATGAAACCAAACAAGGTTTCCCTAGGAAAGGGAAGGAAAATAAACTATAAAACAATGGCTTAGTGATGAGCCCCAATTCAAAGGGAAGGAATCTTAAAAAGATTGACCAGGTATAATTCAAATGGCACATTCTACTGCCTTAATATGATGGAAAGCTTCCATCATTAAAATGTACCTGCACACACATGTTTATTGCAGCTCTATTCATAATACCAAAAACATGGAACCAAGCTTGCTGCCCATTGAGGCTGGACTGGATTTAAAAAATGTGGTACATATACACAAAGGAATATTATGCAGCCATAAAGAAGGACAAATATGTGGACTTTGCAGCAACTTGGATGGATTTGGAGTATCATGCTCAGTGATTGATCACTGAAATAAAGAACAGGGTACTATATGTTCTCACTCATAAGCAGAATTTGAACAATTCTCATAATACTACAAGAAAGGAATTGGCCAGGCTTGGTGGCTCAGTCTGTAATCTCAACACTTTGAGAGGCTAAAATGAGTGGATTGCTTGAGCCTGCGGGTTTGAGACAAGCCCGGGTAACTTAGTGAGACTTTGTCTTTACAATAAATAAAAAATTAGCTGGAGGTAGTAGCATGCACCTGTAGTTCCAGCTACTTCGAAGGCTGAGGCAGAAGGATCACCAGATCCCAGGTGGTCAATGCTGTGGTGACCATAAGTGTGCCACTGCACTCCAGCCTGGGTGACAGAGTGAGACTCCATCTAAAAAAAAAAGGGATTGGCAGTAGTGGGTATCTGACAGGGGTGAGGGGTCCAGATTGGCAGTTGAACAAAACTGCCAGAGGGTGGGGGCAAAACTCATCAACAAGGGTAACTTCACAATGGACTTTTGTATACCTAACCCTGAATTGTACCCCACATCTTTAAAAATAAAAAATACTAAAAGTTAAAAAGAAAAAAATTACATGCCACAAAATATGAATAAAAATCACTACAGCCTTAATGATAAGGCAATACCATCCAGGCACTTCTGAATGATGAACCCTTAAGTGAAAGAAAGACGACATGTAGGAAGATTTGAATAAAGAGTAGGACTGATTCAAAACCAGGAAGAGTTGTATCATTTTAGTAATGATATGATGTCCCAGTTCATTTGATTTTATTAACATTGGTATTAAGATGACTGATTTACATAGCTAAAACAACAAGTGGAAGGTTTGTTAGCTTAATCTATAAATAACACTTTTCCTATCACTTTTCTTTTTAAACAAAAAAGTATAAACTGGTAGAGTGTTAATTGATTAGGTAAAATTATATAGGGATGAAAATAAATGCATCGTATTTAGTATGAAAGAAAATATAATTTAACACAGAATAAACCCATCTGAACCTTGCATGCTATGTATTAAACAAATATATTGAAAAATATGATAGAAAAATATATGAGAAGAAACAATTATTATACTACAGAGGATGCGCCCACTCCCTCTGCTTGTCCAGTCTTTCATTCCTTCACCCTTCTCTACCCCAGTTTTTGCATAGTATCTCCATTTGAAGTTCATATATTTATGTGCTGGGTGTAACCCTTAGGCCTGGGTGCTACTATCACTTGGAGAACTTTAAAAAGTCAGCCCTATGTAGTTATGAGTTAATCTCTGAATGGAGACCAGGCAGAGGTATTTTTTAGAACCTGACAAATAATTAAAATTTGCGTTGATACTCACTGTTCTGTGGCTATTTTATGTGAATATATAAAGAAAAAACAACTGGTTCTGGTACTATGTGGTAACCATATATTTGACTGAGTTAACTAGTACAATTAAATAGATGCCTACAATGTGTTAAAACTCTGTAATGGCTAGTGGTTTTACTTTTAAAAAAATTTTCTTTACGTTAAGACACCAACACGCACAATAGCCTAGGCCTACACAGGGACAGGATCACCAATATCACAATCTCCCTCCTTTATATCTTTTTCCACTGGAAATTCTTCAGCAGCAATTAACACGCATAGAGCTGTCATCCTCTATGATAACAATGCCTTTTTTGGAATACCTCTTGAAGGACCTGTTGTTAATGCTGTTTAACTGTTTTTTTAGATAAATAGAAGGAGTATGCTACAAATAATTGTAAAAAATATAGTGTAGTAAATACATAAACCATTAACATAGTCACTTATGATCGTCATCAAGTATTATGTAGAGCATGTGATTGTATGATCTATACTTGTAATGAGTGGATGTGCAGTAGATTTGTTTACACTGGCATCAATACAAACATGTGATAATGTATGTGCTACAACTTCACAATGTCTATGATGTCACTAGGCAATCGAAATTTTTCTGTTCCAATATAAACTTACAGGACCACTGTCATGGATGTAGTCTGGTGTTGACCAAAACATCGTCATGTAGCACATGTCTGTACTTAAGATGTACCATTGTCTTGCTTCATGGGTTCTAATAATAAATCTGCAGTTATTCAAATCCTTGTTTTTTCACATACACTGTGTTGAAAAGTAGCATGTATATTTCTTCTCTATCTTGAATATTCAACAGTTTGTTTAAATATGTGTAGATATAGCTTTAGGTTTATCTAGTTTAAGGTTTGCTTCTTGAATTTCTAAAATGACAACTTCACTAAATATTTGAAATATTATTTCTTCAAATTATTTTTCCTGCATCAGTCTCTTCCTTCTTCAGTACTCCAATTGAATGCCTGTTAGATTCTTCCTCCAGCTCCTTAAAGCGGTGTTGACTGTTTCAACATATTGCTGCTTTCTTTCAGATTGGATAATTTTTAATGAATCTCTCCTGAATTTAACTCTTTCTAGTGTCCCTTTTATTGTAAATCTAGTACATTTTTTCAAATATTGTATTATTTTATTAATAACATTTCTAATTT
>CAUYQG010159885.1:0-16068 GCA_963574415.1 Tarsius wallacei | reverse complement strand
GGGCATCTAAGAATGACCTTGAAACACTGTAATGTCTTTGCTTTCCTCCCTCCCTTCCTCTCTCTCTCTCTCCCTTTCTCTTTCTTTCTTCTTTCTTTCACTTTTTTGACAGAGTCAGACTCTGTCGCCCAAGCTGGAGTGCAATGGTGTGTGATTATAGCTCACTGCAGCCTTGATCTTTGGGGCTCAAGTGGTCCTTACACCTTAGCCCCCGAGTAGCTGGGAATATAGGCATGTGCCACCACATCCACTTAATTAAAAAAAAATTGTAGAGATGAAGTGTCACTATGCTGTTCAAGCTTGTCTCAAACTCCTGGCCTCAAGCAATCCTCCTGCCTCGGCCTTCCAAAGTAATGGGTCACAGGCACATGCCACCACTCCGGGCCCTTTCATTGCTCCTAAATCACCTTCTGGTTATCATGATAACAAACCTTGTCAGGCAGCCAACTACAACATGAAATGATGAATGTAGAATGTCATAATTTTCCAGGTAGGAAACAGTGAGTGTGCATGGTTACTGATCATGCTAGATGTGGACTTTTTTTGTTTTTGTTTTTTTGGTTTTTTTTGAGTTGGAGTCTCACTCCGTCGCCCAGACTGGAGTGCAGTGGCCGCTCCCGGCCACTGCAGCCTCAACCTGCTGGGCTCCGGCGATCCTTCCACCTCAGCCTTCCAAGTAGCTGGAACTACAGGTATGTGCCACCATGCCCGGCTAATTTTTGATTTATTGTAGAGACGAGGTCTCACCAAGTAGCCTGGGCGGGTCTCGAACCCGCGGGCTCAGGCAATCCACTCACCTCAGCCTCCCAAGGCGTAGGATGACAGGCTGAGCCACCGAGCCCGACTGATGTGAACTTTTAAGAGCTGGGGTTGTGGCTAAATGGGTGGATAAATATGTATAGCCTAGGAGAACCCTCCTTTTATCAATACTACTGAGCCCCCAGGTCTCTGGAATGCAGGAATCCCAGGTGTGAGGCATAAGCTGGCCCCTTGGCGTGCCTGGAGTTTCCCTCATTCATTTGTTCATACAGCCAACAAATATATTTTTAAGGCTTTTCCATCAGCCAGGCGCAGTGCTCGGGATGTGCAGTGTAACAAAGCAAACAGGGTCTTTGCTCCCACTGAACTTACTGTCTAGGAGGAGAGATGGGCAATAGATGGGTAAATAAATGAAAGAGAAAGATACATTTGTAGAGTGAAATTGATAAGAGCTATGAAGAAATGAAGCAAGATGATGTAACAGAGATGTAACAGACCTCTTTGAAGGTCTCTCTGACATTTAAAGCTAAATCCTAAAATATGAAGTTCCACAAAGATTTGGGGGCTGAATATTTAAAGCACAGAAACAGAAGTATAAAGTCACTGACATGGGAACAAAGTTGGTATGTTCCAGGAACAGACAGAAGGTCACAACTGCTGGGACGGAGTGAGAAGAGAAGACCGGGATGAGGCAAGATGGCAGGATGTCCAGGGTCTTGCCATGTGGGGCCATGTTGTCTGGGTGGGTGTCTTAGCCTGTTTAGTGTTGCTATAAAGGAATGCCTGAGGTTGGGTAATTTATAAAGAAAAGCAGTTTATTTGGCTCACGGTTCTGCATGGCACTGGCACCTGTTGGGCTTCTGGTTGGGCCTCAGGAAGCTACAATCATGGTGAAAGGGGAAGGAGACCAGCATGTCACACGGCGAGGGAGGGAGCAAGAGAGAGAAGGAGGCGCCAGGCTCTTTTAAATAACCAGCTCCTGCATGAACTCCTAGAGTGAGAATGTACTCGTTACCGCTACTACAGAGATGGCACCAAGCCATTCATGAGGGATCTACCCCTGTGACTAAATCACCTTCCACCAGGCATCCCACTTCCAACACTGAGGACCACTGAGATTTTGAAGGGACAAACATCCAAACTGTATCAGCAGTCTGGTTTATCTTAAGCATAAAGGGAAGCCTTCGGAGGGTTTAAAGAGGGATGTAACTTGATGCATTTATTCACAGTGGCTGTCACTTACCCTTCCGAGCACAAAACTCTCCAGGTTTCTGAGAAAGTAGTGTGACCTAGATAGCAAGAAGCTGGAGGCTCAAGGTTCCTCAGCTAGTGCCCACTGGGAGTGTGAGGGTGTTGGACGTTATGCTGGGTATTTAAATCAATGCACAAGAAGCTCGATCAGACTGTGCATCCTGGTAAAAGCACAGCGCTCATTGCCCTCCTGCACTCATTCTGTGGCAAGTGTCTTAGTCAGGGTTGAGCCAGGGAGGTGAACTAGCAGACCCAATATGGAGAGTTATGACAAGGAGCTGATTATTGGGTTGTGGGGGCTGCCTAGCAAATCCAGATGTGCAGGGCTGAGTCAGGAAGGGGATATCATGGGCAGGCAAGGCACAGGCAGGAACCGCTGTCCAGTGGAGGAATTTCTTCCCTCTCTTTTGGAAGAAGTCTCTGTCTGGTTTTAAGGCTTTTCTTTTTCTTCTCTCTCTCTCTCTCTCTCTCTGAGACAGAGTCTTTCTCTGTCTCACAGGCTGAAATGCAGTGGCACAATCATAGTTCACTGCAAACTTGACCTCCTGGGCTCAATCAATCCTCCCATCTCAGCTTCCCAAAAACTTAACACATGACTGGCTGATTCTTATACTTTTTTATAGAGATGAAGTTGCAAACTCCTGGCTTGAAGTGATCTTCCCACCTTGGCTTGAACCGCCATACCTGGCCAAGGCCTTTCAACTGATTAAGCCTGTCTCACCAGATTATCCAGGACAATCTCCCTTACCTAAATTCATTGATCAGGAGTTTTTTGGGTTTTTTTTTGAGTCAGAGCCTCACTCTATCACCCAGACTGGAGTGCAGTGGCACACTCCTGCCCACCGCAGCCTCAACTTGCTGGGCTCCGGCTATCCTTCCGCCTCAGCCTTCCAAGTAGCTGGATCTACAGGCGAGCACTACCACGCCCAGCTAATTTTTGATTTATTGTAGAGATGAGGTCTTGCCAAGTTGCCTGGGCAGATCTCGAACCCACGGGCTCAGGCAATCCACTCACCTTGGCCTCCCAAAGTGCTGGGATTACAGGGTGAGCCACCGAGCCTGACCGATCAGGAGCTTTAATCATATCTGCAAAATCCCTTCAGAGAAACACCTAGATGAATATTTGTCCAAATAACTGAGGATTTAGCCTAGCCAACTTAATTCATTAGGAAAAGTCAGTCATCACAGCAAAGTTAAAGACCGTTTTAAAATAATCTTCAAGTTCATAGCTGGGCGTGGTGGCATGTGCCTGTAGTTCCAGTTATTTGGAAGGCTGAGGCAGAAAGATCCCCTGAGCCCAGCAAGTCGAGGCTGCGGCAGCTGTGAACGTGCCACTGCACTCCAGCCTGGACAACAGTGAGACTCCGACTAAAAAAAAAAGAGAGAGAAAATAAAATAGCCTTCAACACAGGGCTGATTGCTTGTTACTTGTACTATAGTCCACTGGGGACTCACCATATCATCACGGGAAGACATCATGCTGTTCACCTAGCAGATGCTGGCACTGTGAGTACTATGAAGAGTAAGCGGAACCGATCCCATCACCCACTTAAAAGGTATTAGGTTAGTGACATCCGTCTTGCCACATCAAGATTTATAAATAAGTCAGTAAGGGTTAAATTTCATGGGCTTCCTCTACAAAGACCCTTCTAATGTTAGGAATTGCTGGGAGTTTGAGAGTGTCCTAGGTGCAGAGCCAGACAATAAATTGGAATCACTTGGGTAAGCATTTCAGATACTTTTCTAAATGACAGTTCAGAAGAAATGAACTCAACTCTACAAGTTTCCAGTAATTTGTTGAAACATATTTTACTCTAAATAAATAGCCCCTTTTATGAGGAAATTTCTATTTATAATTGTGTACTTTTTGTCTTAAAGAGAGCTCCTAAAATTATAAGCTTCGGGTCCAAGAAACAGGGATTCACTCCTGCACGTGAACTTTATATCATGTTTCTTAACTAAAAAAAATGAGTCATTTGAACAAGATTTCAAATGTTTCTTCCAAAAACATTCAAAGACTTGTCAGTTAGTTATTGGCTTAATTGTCCTGAAGCTCACTCAGTTACAATGAACACCTCTTTTCTGTTTGAGAGACAGATCTCGATAAAACAGCCGAGTTTATTCCAGAAGGCCCACTCTGGCTTCTCCAGTAAATTCAGGCAAGTGCTAAGGCATTCAGCATCCCCTGTCATTCTAGAGTGGGACAGGAGCCACCACCCAGGCACAGAAGGCCTTGTCACTGCCTACGACTGGTTTGGGGCCAGTGGAGGCTGCTGCCTCTCACCTGCAGTGCTACTTAAACCTGGTTCCGCTTCACTCATTTTTATCTTATTGCCAGAGTTATCTTATGCCTAATTCATTAGGAAAAGTCAGTCATCACAGCAAAGAACAATTCAATTATTAGAACATATGAAAAATTGACTCACGGTTCTGCGTGGCACTGGTAGGCTTCTGGTGGGGCCTCAGGAAGCTACAATCATGGTGAAAGGGAAAGGAGAGAGAAGAAGGTGCCAGGCTCTTTTATTTTTTATTTTTATTATTTATTTTAAAGATGTAGGGTACAGTTCAGGGTTAGGTTTACAAATGTTCATTATGTAGGTTCCCTTGTTGATGAGAGTGTGTCCCTCCCCAGCAGAATCCCACTACTGCCAATCTCGCTCCCTCCCACTCCTGGCAATTTTCCACTACTGACAATCCTTTTCTTATAGGATTACGATAATTGTTCAAAGTCCACTTATGAATAAGAACATGTGATACTCAGTTCTTTGTTTCTGTGATAGATCACTTTGTAGTATAGACTCTAAGACCATCCAAGTTGCTGTGAAGTTCATAATTTTGTCCTTCTTTATGGCTGTGTAATATTCCATCGTGTATATGTACCACATTTTAAAAAATCCAGTCCTCTTTTGATGGATAGCATGGTTGGTTCCATGTTTTTGCTATTGTGAACAATGCTGCAATAAACATGTGTGCAGATATCTTTTTCATAGAGTGATGCGAGTTCCTCTGGGTATATTCCCAATAGGGGGATTGTGGGGTAGTATGGATGGTCGATTTTTAGATCTTTTAGGAATCACCAAACTGTTTTCCACAAAGGTTGTATTAGTTTACACTGCCACCAACAATATAGAAGTGTTCCCTTTTCTCTGCATCCTCTGCCAGGCTCTTTTAAATAACCACCTCGCATGAGAAGGCTGTCTCCCTCTCATGTCCATATTCTGTCCAATTCCTGCAGGCATCTATTTCTGATAGCCACTATTTCAAGTCTCTGGGTGTCCTCTTAGGTTTTCTGTATGTTTTTATGACTTTGAATTTGATTTCTGCTTTTCATTGTCTGATATCCTTTTCCCGTTCTTTAATTTAAAATGTCTTGAATCACCTTATTTTAGATGTGTGTTAAGTTTTGCTTTTGGTCCAATTTTAAAAATCCGTTTCTTCCCCCAAAGTTGGGGAATAGAGCACATTTACATTCATTGATATATTAGACATGTTGGTTTTATATTTCTCAGGCTCCTAAAGCCCACGCTGTTTTAATTTCTCTTCCACGTTTAAATATATGCAGTGTTCACCGTCAAGTGGTTTTTTTTCAAAATTTTCTCAGTTTATATTTTAGTAATTTCCTCAAAAAGAACTCTTGGGAACAATAATCCCTAAATTCCTTTCATGTTGAAACTATTTGTAGTTTTTAAATTTGAGGGGCAACTTGGATGTACATGATATTCTTGGCTCACATATTCTTTCCTTGATTTCATGTAGTAGTAGAGTAATAACTCTACTACTTTTTGGAACTTATCATTCCTATAGAAATATCTAATGCAAGACAGACATTCTTCTTTTTAAGTGACTTTATTTTTTTTTTCTGGCTTCCAAATGAGTCTCTTTTTATCTTTAAGGTTTGATAACCCACCTAGGATACGACTTAGTTTTGAGTATCCGAGTCATTTGCTCCTAGTACACAGTTTGTGTCCTTTCAATAGATAAGTCAAGAAATTGTCTCTTATTTGAGGAAAGCTTCATAAAATGATCCCTTTAAGTATTTGTTGTACTTTGATCTCCTTCCTTAAGGACCTTCTGCTCCAATTATGTGTTTGTTGAACTTATTTATTTTTCTGTCTTCAATATCTGTCATTGGTTTCTCTCGTTCTTTTAGATTTTCATTTTTATTATATTTTTCTCATTGCTTTTTGTTTGTTTAAGAAAGCAGGATTTATTGAGAGGACAGAGAAATTCCCACAGTGGGAGGTGAACCAAAGGGGTTGCCCTGTTTTTCTCATTTCTGCACTTTGTGTCCCCTACTGTGTTCCCATGTGCTCTATCCTCCCGTGTGACTTTTTTCTATTTTCCTCCAGTTCTGCCATCTCCTATTTTATCGTGTCTTTTTGTGTCTTCATCCCTTCCCCGAGTTTTTCACTCCTGCTCTGTACTCTTCCTTCATAAAGGCAGTGGCCATGCTCATTTTTTAAATTGAATTTTTGTCAAAATGCTTGGCACCAATATTTTCCTGTGAAATGGCAACATTTTCTCGGTGGGGGGAGGTCCAATAGAAAAGAGATTTGCTGCTCTCTTTTTTATTTGATTTGTTTCTGATTTTTGCTTATAATGTACCTCTATGTCCACGCTATGCCAATTTAAAAATTTTTCTTTTTTGGTTAATCTGTTTTAATGAGTTGGATTTTTGGGGGCTTGAACTAGTAGACCCCTGGGTAAGAGACTGGGATGTGGGATCCGGGTATCTGTTCTTTGTTACATCCATGGAGGCAGAGTGCTTTTAGCAAAAATGGCTTGTGTGGGCTACTCTAGGCAGCCCCACTTCACATGTTTCACTGAATCAAGCCAGAGTGGGGAGAGCCTCTGCCTCCAGCCTTGTTCACCTCTTTCAGCACTGGCACATATCCATGAAGGGTAAAGCGTTTGTACCGCAGGGTGAGCCCCTCACCCTCAGTGAGTTCCTTTTCGCTATATGTCCTGAGGTGCTATGCTGGCCTTTGTACACCCTCTGCACTTGTCATGCTTTCTTGTGCAACTTTTGCCTGTTCTCAGCTGTTCAGTTGCCTTTCTGTATGTTCCTGGGCTGCAGATTCCAACCCTGAGTTTTGTTGAACGTGGGATTTGTTTGTGAGTTGTTTTCTCTCACTTTACTAGCTGCTCTTGTGTAATTTCCAGGAGAAGATCTTGACTTATACAGCCATACGGTTTGTGCTTGAAGTAAAGAGTTTCTGTTTGGTTTTTAATTATAAATTATATTCTACAATTAAAGTATAAAGATCGATAAAGATGCCACCGTACTGCGAAGCTGTTCAATGTTTACTTTTCTTTATCCCATCATCTTTGGCTTGGCCTTTAAAGTGCTCACCTGTCCATCTCCAGCTTCATTCCACTTTAACCTCCCTCATCTATTTTATGTTTCTTTTAAATTGTATGGGATTTTTAAGGGCTACCTCAATAGTAGCTTTTAATTGTTCTGTACTCTTATTCGCTTTGTCCTCTCTCATTGACATTTCCTCTCTAACCCTTGCCAATTCTTCCCCACCTCCAACTTTTTTATCAATTAAAATGCCATCTGGGCTTCAAGACCTACCTCAAATAGTGCCTCACTCTTAAAGCTTTTCCCCTGATCTCCGCATACGTGTTTACTACACTTGACCTTGTATAGATGACTTGAGGGCTGGGTCTTAGTGCCCGTCTTAGTGCCTTTGGTCTTCTGGTTGTTTGGGTGCTTTCCACCAGTTGGGGAAAACCTGTGGCCAAGCACAGAACATTGTGCATAATATGCCTTTAATAAGCATTTGCTTAAGTGAAAAACTATGCAAAAGGCCAGAATTATTTTCCAGGAGGCATGTCGCCATTTCCTTCTACTTTTCACTGATGCACAATATAACCATTCATGGAAATAATTCAACTCTTCTTTTTTCTGAACCCACTAATCCCTGCAGATGTGATTGTAGATGCACTTGTTTATTCATGCAGACAGTCAAATTGTGTTTTGATTATTTTAATTGTCTTATCTCAATACAGCATAATTTTTTCACTTTTTAAAAATGAGTTCTTGATAGCTGTTAAGTAGATTAAAAAACAAAAATGAAAAACACAAGCTTCTGAAATCCTCTATCCCCAAGTGATGAATCTCTATTGTGATATATACATTAAAATACCAAACGATTAAAATTTAGCTTTTAAATCTAAATTGAAGTAAAGGGAATGGCAGAAGTTTAGAGAACATTTCTCCAAATACACACTCTGTGTTTTCGAAACATCAAAATTTGAAGGAAAAAGTAAAACTTGAGAATTTTCTCCCCACTATTCTGTGTAATTGTGTCTCTTACCAAACGCAATTTACATGTCATTTTCTCCATCATTTTGTAGCCTTGAAAGCTGTATTCGATGAGAAAAACCTGTTCCCCAAAGAAATTCTGGATCATGAACGAAAAGCTAAGCAATTATGTCAAGAAACAAGTCGTGATGTGAAGATAAAAAGAAGCAAGAAGAAATTATAATTGAAAAAATTTGTTGTTACATGAAGTACACATATAAAGTGCAGAAAAAAATCTAGAATTCTGCCTTTTTCTTTTTTTACACTTGAACTTCATGAAGTTTTGTCTTCATAGGATGTCTTAGTGCTGCTTTATCTGCTGTCTTCTACTTTCTCCATATTTTTAGTGAAAGAAAGACTGGACTAGGAGGAGGCAGTATCAGTTGGTATCTACTCTCAAGTGTTTTGCTATAAAACATTTACAATTCCGAAACAAAATATTACAACAGTTGTCCTTCTGGTTGCTTCTGTAGACAAACATTTTTGGTCAGTTTTCATTGTAAAACCTGTATCAAAATATATGAAAAGTACTGACATGGTGAATGTCTAGAAATTTCAATAAGAAAATTGTTTCCACTTCTTTACACTTTCTAGGTTTGTTTTTTCTGCCAATCCTGCCTCCTGCCCCTGGCAATTTCCCACTACTGGCAATCCTTTTCTTATAGTATTATGATAATTGTTCAAGGTTCACGTATGAATGAGAACATGTGATACTCAGTTCTTTGTTTCTGTGATAGATCACTTAGTATTATAGACTCTAGGTCCATCCAAGTTGCTGTGAAGTTCTTAATTTTGTCCTGTGTAATATTTCTAGGTTTTTAAAAAATGATTCTGATCATGACAACTAGACCTTATTAAAAGCAGCATTTCCTTTTAATTCCTATTGACTTTTGCCCATTCTTCTACTTTCTTACTAGGAAATTACCACATACCTATTTCTATTATTTGTTCTACTATACTTTGAAATTAAGTGGCATAGCAGAAACACATAGGAATAACCATGAAAGAAAACCAAAGGGCTCAGGATTATATAAAGGACTTTGTGGAAAGTCAAGTAAGAAACCTTTGGTTCTGAAACTTATTATCTGCATTTTCTGGTCCATTTTTATTTATATATATCATCCCCTTCCAGTACACTAATATTTATTGTGCCCTGTAGAAAGATTAATACATTTATGTATATAACTTTAATTACTTACTACATATTTATATTTTCAGAATTTCTTTTAAAACTACTTGCATTTTAAGAAGATGTCTCAATAACACAAGCTAGTAAAGGAAAATGATTAAAACAATATTAGCAATGCATAGGGGTCTACTCTGTGTAACAACTGAAAAAGTTCATCGAGTTTAAATCTCACAATAATCTATATAAGCTAAAATCTGAGACATGGATACACTAGAGGGGTGTCCAATTACAAATGGCAGAGCTGAGATTAGAGCTCAGGTCTGTTTACTCCAAAAACCATGATATTCACCATTCTTCCTTCTGTTCACTTCTTTCTTCATAGTATAAAGTCAGTGGAATGATTTCTGGCAATAGAATTCCCAGCATATGTTTTGGTTTGGTGGAGAAACTGGTGACGGAAAGTTTTGCAGGAGACAGCTGCCTAGTCCGACTACATGAAGAATGTTCCGAGTCAGGTAATTGCTTCTCCTCCTCATAAAATGACAACCCCGTATGGGAAAGATGTGGAAGCAAAGGTGTGTGTCTGTGGGGGGGCGGGGGGGACTTGGTGTGGTGAAATAGAAGAGTGTTTTTCAAAAATATATACTGGAATGTTTAATTGTGATAGAAAATTATGTTTGCAGTTTGCTCTAAAACAATTCAGAAAACACGAATTATTATGCATATGCAATTCATATCTATGTACACACATAACACATGTATGAATCCATCTCTATTTATATCTGACATTTGTCTATCTCCCGATCTATGTATCCAGAGGATCTATACGTATAGATGAATGGAATATGCGAATGTGCTAAGTGATAAGAGTTGAGGAAACAAAGAGAGGAGGAGAGGTGGAGACAGCAATTTGTTGCACTATGTCTGCAACTTTATGTACGTTTGAAAGTATTTCAAGGTGAATTATTTTTTAAAAATTCAGAGTTGCTCTTGGACAAAGGATTTTTTCGGATGTTTAAGCAGTAGCTGAGTAACTCACAGAAATCTTGTGGAGAAGTCTTGCACAGTGTGGGAGCTTTGATTGAATAATCCATCATTTCAAACTCAGAGCATATGATTTATGCATCAGAGACCAGTGACAGCACAGTGGAGGGAATTGGAGCCACATTCCCAGGAACTTAGAGGACTGTTAAGATGTTAAAGAGGTGGGATGTGGGCACCAAATAATTTGCAAAGGCTACCCCCAACACCCCACCGAGTCATTCATTCACCCATCACCTAATTAGTGAAGGCATGTAACAGGGACTGTTTGAGATATCCAGGATTCATATGTAAATTCAGTGTATTTAAGGATACGCTTCTGCTTTTGACTTTCTGGAATGAAGTCACATAAAATGCAGCGGTTTGTTAGGTAAATACTAAATGAGACCACTATTTTTTCTGGTATAATTTAAAAATTCTCTTGCTAGACATATTTTGCGTCTTACCTTTGGAGATGACTTTGTTTGACATGATTAGCCTGAGACAGTCTGGCCCACACAGACAGACCTTCTTTCTATAACCTGCTGTGTGTGCATGGGACTGTACTGTGTGCAAACCGAAGCCCTTCCTTAATTTGCGTCAGGGCCTCCTCTGGGAAAGGAATTAGCAGGAGCTGTCTCACAAGTATGTTTAATGAGAAAAGATCTTTTAAAGGCATGAAAGTTTCTTTTAATGTTACTGTTTTGGCTAATTTGGACAGGAAACACACAAAAAAAGAGAAAACAAGACATGTATTTAGTTGTTATGTCTCATTCCTCTTCTGTATCTTGCAGCAGCTAATCACGTTAGGCAGGCAGCAGGGTCTCACCCATCAACCGTTAATAGAACTGAGGACATTGCAAACTATTTCTGAAATTAACATTTATACTCCATTATTTAAGACCCATTTTTCCACAGTGAAAGGCGCTTGTCACATTAAAACAAGATGTGTTGTTATTTTCAATAGGCTACCTCGTTTGTATTATGAAGATTTACACTAACTATAATTTAACCTTTTCCATTTTCAGAACATTTCCTCTTATCACTCAAAATATATGGAGCAAAGTGACACGTAAAAATTGCCTGAAATAGATTCACGCTTATTGAAACTTTAAGTTCTTTATTGATGACAGCATTTGCTTGCATGCTTTTAAACTTTGAAATTAAGTACATTTTCACATTTAAAAAAACTATAAAATGTTTAGAAAAGTGCTGAGATTATGACTTTAACCCCTTGCTGTTATTTCTCTCTATATTTCCAGGTTTATACTTTCCAGTGGAATAGTGACCATGCTCAACTGTATACCAAGACACTTTGGCTATCATTAATGAATAATTTTTTTTTCCTATTTTCTAGTAGAATAGAGTCGTTGAAAGACCAGATTTTTGAAAATGTTGAAAAGGTTTGCAGTAATTTTTTATGGACAATTGTGGCATCTTTACTGTCGATCAAAAGAGTTTAAGACAGGGAAAAAAAATTTATGGCTCGCACTTTTCATTCCCCAAGAGACGGGAGAATGATCATTGTATTTAAACTGCTCTAGTATAAGGTCCTTAGAGCAATTTCATTAGGTGATCTTGGTGGGATAGAGCAGCTGTTTCTGCCCTTGGACAGGGAAGTAATGGCCTGTGTCTAGATAAATCACATTGCGATCTGAGTGGTGTACAGACACAATAATGTGGTGGCTGAGGGTACTGGTGTCAGATGCTTGCTAGTATCATGGCCTGGGCAGAAGTGTGTTGACTGAATGACTGTCCTGGAAGTTCAGACTTATTATTTAGGTATCACAATGTAAAACAAGGAGCAAGATGGTGCTCTTGTGTTGTGCAATTGTTTTTGGAAAATTATCTCTAACTGTTGAAGCTCTATCAGGGCTCGCTTCTGTTAGGGTAAGTCATATTAGAATAAAACCCAAGACTGAGAAAAAATTTGGACACCTACATCGGAGACCAAAAATCGTAGCTAATTGGTGCAGTATGTATGGCCTAAAATGATCCTGAGGCTTCTCAGTCTATTGGGAAGCTATATATGGCCCTGCCAGGACACTGAGAGATGTTAGCAGGGTCCCTGATACAGTTGCTTAACATGAATTCCTTTTAAAGCTATCTACTCTCATTTCGCTTCTTTTACATGCGTTTACCAGAAATAACAAATTTATATTATTAAATTAAGTTAGGTTAAATAATATTAAATTAATATTAAGTTTGGTGATCTATAGTGACATATTTGTTAAATTAAAACTAGACTGAATTCTCCATTTCTCTCCTCAGAGGCTACTGGTGAATAATACAACGTGATTAATATCTGATTGACATTAAGGCGGTGGATGTGAGCTGCAAAAATGAGATAAAAACCCATTAAATGATGCGTCTACTTTTTTATTAATGACCTTTTTGTAGAGAAAATCATGTAGAGTTTTAAAAGTAACACCAACGTTTACTATTCAATTACCTGTGGTTTGTAGTATTATCCTGATATAATTTGGTAAATCAGTAACCTTCATCTGGTCTTTTGTCAAAACAAGGAATATATTTCTTCAATATCCACTCTTCCTCCTGAGGATTCCAATAGGCCTTGTATCCACAGGAAACTCCTCTATTGTATAACTTGATGAATTGTTGAGAACTCTGTCAATGCAGCAGCAATCTGTCTCTACATTCTGGGCTCGATTTAACTTTCTTCTTTTTCTCATCAGCATTCTGAAATATTTATGACAGGGTACATTGGGAATCCTGTGAGAAACAAAAGGAACTAATTACCAGCAATTTACAACCACTGGCACATTCTTTCAAATTATGTTTCTACTTTTAAAATAAGTAAAATAATGGATAGTATAATAATATAAGTTTTATGATTTTTAAAAACTCTATTATTGTCTTCTTTCCCAAGTCTTGCATATTTCATTAATCGATCATTAACCTGATCATGTTAGCTCTTTTATACAAATGTAGTGAACACCTGCTTTAGTTCCAGAGGAATTAATCAAGCAATGTTCAAGATAGAGTTGGCCTTGACCAATCAGGTGTTCACATACAAGTGTTTCCCAGCAAGCACATTTCAGTTGTAACATTCCAGCAAATAATCAGAAGCCAATTTGAGGTAAGTGTCTTAAAATTAAATAGCTTTTGCATAAAGTACACATGCAATAACATTGGCTCTGAGTGTTTAATAATGCAGGGGAATGGCATGTCCATTTATGTCTATGTAGAAATCATTTGAATTCATTAAATTAACATACTGCTTTCATTCTCCTTAAATGATTTCTCCATAAAGTGTAAGATCAAATTCTTATGGGTTGGTTAGTTCACCAGTGCTTTGTGCTTTCTGATGAGATATGGTCCAGAAACCCAGGGAGGTTGGTAAACTTTTAAAACTAATTATTTAAAACAAAACAAAAGAAAAGAACTAATTATTTGTCTAAGGTTTTAATTTATTAAGTGTTTACAAAAGTTCTGGGAAAAATGGAACTTAAAGAATATAAATGTTGATTATTAAGATTGTTAATAATAATGAGAAGACAACTCTAATGCCAAGATTCTACTACTAGGGAAAAATTGCAAGTTACATAATATTGTTCAATATTCTAATGTAAATCAAGTACATAAAGATGTATTTAATGAATTTTCACTTGATGACTTAAAAGTGCTAATAACTTTGACTTCTTACATACCTACACACAGATATTTTGGTCAAAAGTCTTCTGAGAAATTGAATATATCGTAACATAATATGTAGACATTATTTTGCATGTAAAACTTCTCTAACCTCCTGATTTTCACTCTTGTGGTTGTCTCACTCACAGCCTTATGTACTGGCTTAATCCCTGATAAAACATTTGCTAGAGAGTATTGTCTGTCTTTGCAGCTTACCAATACATTACTTTCTAACAAGTACTTTGGATTGACTTTGAAGGTTTTTGTCCTTGGCAAAATGTATATCTAAACGAATAGAGTTTAACTAAATGTAGTTTTAAAAGAATTAGAAATATCTAAATAATTACTCCATAGCTTAGTTGGGAAGACTATTTGTTAGTAATCTTTACATATTAGTTGTTAGTGATCCTTAACCTGTTTATGGGTCATGACAGTCCTTCAGTGATCTGCAAAGTGTATGTTTCCACTTAAGGTTAACAACTCACCCTCTGGAGGCTTTACCCCGATGGACTGTTACTTCCTAATAACCTACCAATGAGTTGTTAGAAGTTACTAACATATCATTTGTAAGGTTAAATTAGTGTTGCTAAAATTTATAAGACCTCAGAGTCAATATTCTACCAAGAAAGTGGTAATATTGCAAAACTAATTCTGTTCAGTATACAACTGGATGGTTGAACTTCCTACAATTTTAATGGAGAGCATTTTAATAATATAGCATTAGTATTGTTAATTAATTTTGGTTTTCAGTTGTTGCTATTACATTTGTTAATTTGTGAAATTATTAATTTCTTTTTCCTTGGTTATTATTACACCATTTATATTTGTCATGCTGCTTTGTGTGTATGTTGGGGGAGGTTACCTTTTTTTCTGCATTTTATTTTTCTTCCTTTGGAAAAGTACAGGGTGGGCTTTAGAATATTTTGCTCTAAGAGTGTGAGCAAAATTGTTGTAAAAAGGTAGTCAGATTACCCAGTTACTTTAGAATACATTGCTTTCTTCATACTATAAGTCCTGAAACACACTGGAGTATGTTCATTTTTATTTCATGTCTCCTCTTAATCTATAATCCATTTTAGAGTGCTTCTCTTAATGTCAGAGTTTCAGGTAACCCATTTAAAATCATGGGAAAAGGTAGAAAATGTTTCATAGAAAAATTTGGAGATGGCATTGCTATTGATAACGTCCCAAAATTGTGATTTCTCCTTTGATTTTTTTTATACCACAAATATATTTTGTGCTAATTCTTGAAGCTATGTACAAAATGCCTTTCACATATCGACTATTTCTCCTAAGAGATGATGCTTGGCCAGAAAACTGGCATTGCATAGATAGAGTCTTCTTGTGGTAGCATGTTCTACCTATATAGAAAGTTCTAACAGGTAGGAAGTTTTCTGTTGAGCTCAGTGTGGTAAACTCTATTTTAAAAGCAAATACATTTTGAATTAGACAGTGCACAGAAGTCGGAATGGATAAGATCTTGCTTTGGAGTATCCTGTTGGCTTTTGCTGGAAGTCAAGACTCCAGACCCCTGGCTCAAGAAAATACCGAATTTGCAGTGGGTCTTTATCAAGCAGTTTCCTTATCTCACAAGAACAACGTTGTTTTTTCTCCCCTTGGAATAACTTTGATTCTTGGAATGATTCAACTGGGAGCAAAAGGAAAAGCCCAACAGCAGCTAAGAGAAACTTTAAGACTACAGGAAACTTCTGCAGGTGAGAGTTTCACACATGCTTATTTATATGGGATAAAGTATAGCCAAGCTTATTTTTAAAATACTAAGGAGAAGCCAGGCCTGGTGGCTCAGCCTGTAATCCCGCGCCTTGGGAGGCTGAGGTGAGTGGATTGCCTGAACCTGCGGGTTCGAGACCCGCTTGGGCAACTTGGCGAGACCTCATCTCTACAATAAATCAAAAAAAAAAAAATTAGCGGGGTATGGTAGCGC